>JACXGJ010011501.1:0-19704 GCA_016801105.1 Esox niger | reverse complement strand
AATTAACACCTAAAGAACAGTTTCTTTCAGGACCACGACAAAGTTCATTCTTTTAATTTGTGCCTTGCTTCAAGGTAAACAACCAGTAGAATTGATGTGCTGCTTATATGGGAACTCTATACCTAGAAGCAAACATTTCTCCTCAAAATGTGTTTGTGATTTTATGACACAAATGTATAATTGCTAACTTAAGTAATTAGTAAATTCAGTTGTTGTGCTATCATACCAATTTAACCAACTGAATGCTTTCAAGACATTCTGCTAGAAAAGTTTTTGATTGGATAATAGCATTGGATCCTGTCTTATTAAACAATGTTTGATGTCCTTTAAATAAATATGGCCAACCTTTCCCAAATATCTTGTCCATTTCCTTTTTGCATACATCTTGTAGTTGATCTGTCAGTTCAGAGGTTGATTTATTCACATGCTCAAAGGAAACGAGATGATTGAGAGTGACGCTGGGTAAGACCTCCGACCCAAGAGAGCCACAAAGAGACTGGAAACTCTACAGAGAGAGGGAAACCAGTAAGTTCAAACAAATTTCACTGGGAAGAAATCAACAGGAAGCCAGTACCATCATTTCCTGTTTGTATAAACCGCGGCGTATACAGAGATTTTGAGAACGTTTTCAACCACAGCTGTAAATACGTGGGTGTGGCTAATAAACAAGTTTACATTTTCCATTGGCTAACTTTTTCACAGACAAAATCTCAAAAATCCATTTAGCAAATATGATACAATTGGTGTTAGGGGGTTGCCAAAAACATATTTTAATCTTCATCAAATTATTTTTGGTAGCACCATAAGACAGATCTATTAATGTACAGTGTATGTACAAGTCATAATTCTCTGGGCAACAGTGGTTTAAATAGGTGTGGTAAATACTCCATATACTTTGTATACACACAAAGCTATAAAAGGATTGGTGCAGTTTATACACAGTGCGGGTTATGAACCGGGAATTATGGGGAAATGTGTTGGAGGGTAAGTTAGTGATGTCACCTGGAGGAAATGGATGTGATCCTCTGAGTGTGAGAGCTGATTCAGTTCAACATCGATTCTCCTGAGTTCAGCAACCTCCAGCTCTAGTTGCTTCAAGTGTCCTTCAGCCCAACTCACTTGAGCCTTCTCCTGAGCTCTGATCAGCTCCTTCAACTCAGAGCGTCTTTTCTCAATGTAGCAGATCAGCTCAGTAAAGATCCTCTCACTGTCCTCCACTGCTGCCTGTGCAGAGCTCTGTTAGGACACAGAGAGATTGCGTCAATTTTAAAAAGCTTGTTTACACAATTCTCACCAGGACCTCCAAAAGCCTGTACATGTAAATAAATATGTATGGATAACAGCCGCAACTCTCACCTTCAGAGAGTCCACAGTCTGTCTCAGCTCCTGAATCTCCTTCTCTTTCTCCTGGATTCTCATTTGGAATTTCTGATGTTTCTCGCCCAACTGTTTCTACAAATGCATCTTATGTAATTAATTTACACATTTAACTCAGGATTTTGTAAGCCTTTCAAGTTGTGAAACGGTGCACTACATTAATAAAACGTTTTAATGTACTCCTGAAAGATGCTATGCTCGTCCTACCAGTACTTAAATGGTTATTTACATGTACTCCAACCTTTGTGGGTGTGGAGAGTTTTCCTTTTCCACTTACACAAAATAAATCACTTCCTCATAGTTATTATGTGGCATATTAAACCTATGGAAAGGCCAATGATGGGAATATGATAAGGTTGTAAACATTTTACCTGTTTGTCTGTCCTTTCTGTTGTGGCAGAGACTGTTTCATGGCCTTTATGTTCATCCATTATACAGAGCAGACAGATACACTGCTGATCAGTACGACAGTAAACCTCCAGTAGTTTGTCATGATGAGGACAGATCTTTTCCTGTAGTTGTGTGGAAGCTTGGACCAACTTGTGCTTTTTAAAGGCAGGAGATTCATTATGAGGCTGGAGGTGAGTCTTACAGTAAGAGACCAGACACACCAGACAGGACTTGACAGCTTTGAGTTTTCTTCCAGTGCAGATATCACAAACCGCATCTCCAGGTCCAGCATAATAATGATCAGGAGGAGCAGCTTGGAGTCTTGTCTTCTTTAATTTCTTCACCAGTTCAGACAGTATGGTGTTCCTGTTTAGAACAGGTCTAGAGATGAATGTCTGTCTGCATTTGGGGCAGCTGTAGATACCCTTGTCATCATCCTTATCAAAACAGCCTTTAATACAACCAATACAGTAACTGTGTCCACATGGAAGTGTCACTGGATCCATAAGTGGATCCCGACAGAGGAAACAATTAATAGAGTCCATTCTTGACACACCACCCGCTAACAAACTCTGAAACAATACTAAAGATAGGTTTCGTTTCCTTCAGTTTTGAGGAGGAGTCACTTGGGTGTCACTTGTTTCTGTGGTGAACTCAGTTGTCAGATATTATAACTGGCCAGCAGAGGGCAATAGTGCTCTATCACAGCCAGAAATGTAACGTCTCAGATCTTCAAGATGCAGAGAGAGATTTCAGGTCAAACAAATAGAGGATTGTGACAGAGCCTGAAATCAGTCACAATGACCTGAGCAAGGAAGAAAATTAACCTTTTCTTGTATTATAGATAAACACCATGGCTCTGTTGTGACATTCTAATTGAATGGAATGGACAGTCGGCAAAATGTTTTTGTCCATCCAAAACACGTATCTGATATAACAAACCTGAAAAATCAATACATTGTATTTGACGTGTTTATAGTGGCTTCCATCTCTTCCCTGTAGCCAAACCTTGACAGAAAGGAGTGTAGATATGACAGGTTCTCCTCTCATCCTCTCCTCTGCCCAGATTCAATTTCAGCAAAGAGATGAAAGCAAGTAGATAGAGTTGCCTCGTGTGTCTGTACCTTTGACAAACTTAGAATGAATTGTAAATGGACAGGATCTACTGGTCTAACTGTGATTGCCTGTATGACCAGTAGAAGACACTGGTAGTCATTCATGATATGTGTCCAAGGTGATATATGGTAGAGATGTGGACTATAGTCACATGAGATATTTTGCGACTTGAGACTTTGCAAAGAGAAAACTGTTGAGGGGGGCGGCAACACAACAATTCTGAAATAAGACTTTTATAGGACTTTTCTCAATGTCACTCAAACTAGGCCCAGCGTTCAGCCGTCAGTGTTATGTTGCCAATTCAGACGTGACTGAGAACTAGCTTTCACGGCATCTGAATCAATTCTGAAAATGGTGGTGGGGAGGAAAATGACAGCAGGATGCCAAACATGGAAAACTGATATACTGCTATATTGCTGCATCGTCTAACCGTGAGACACCTGCCCCTAGCATTTGTTTTTCAAAGTTGACTGCATTTTTATTTTGTTTTTAATATCCAAACATAGTCGTCCTAGATGTCACTATTAAACATATACATTATATAAAGACAATAAGCAAATGAAGACAAATGACAACAGGGAAGTACATAATGACAACCTAAAGAATATTAGGTTATTTGAGGGTAATTCAAGAATTCAACAACAAATAAACAACCCTGTTTCCAGAAAAGTAGGGTTGCCGTGTAAAATTAAAAGAGAAACGGAATGCATTGATGTGCAAATCATTCAAACCCTAAATTCAATAGAAAATATTATTTGGACAACATATCAGGTGTTGAAACTGAGAAATTCATATATTTCTTGAGAAATGTATGCCCACCTTGAATTTGATGCCAGCAACATGTTTAAAAAAAGCTGGAACAGTTATGCAATGCAAAAAAACCCTGATGGAACATTTTACAACTAATTAGATTAAATGACAACAGGTTATTAAAAGAGTATCCCAGAGAGGATGAGTCTATCAAAAGTAAAGATGGGGTACACAACTCTGTGAGAGGCTGCGCAGGCAAATAGTGAACCAATTTTAGAATAACGCTTGTCAATGAAAAAGAGTTTTGGTATCTCATCGTCCACAGTACAAAATCTCATTATAATTACTCAGTTCAAAACACAGCCTTTTTTACTGGCTGTAGTTGCCAGTATGACCACCTGGTGGCGGACGGAAAGCATGATGACCGCTTGACTTTTCTGGGTTCCCGCCACGCTAACAAGGTGCTCAGTGATGTTCCAGGTTGCACCACCTGGGCCTCCCTTTTGGAGGTGCTGGCTTCTTTTTGGATGTAATCCGCCCCTATGGCGCCGTCTCCATCAGAGCTTCGGATTCCAACGCTTCAATGGATGACCAGCCCCAGGGTGATGAAGGGGACCCACCTGGGTTTTCTCTTCTGCTGATACACACGTTTGAGGCGGCATTCCCCTTTTTGTCTACGGGTGACGAGGACATGAGTTCTGTGGCCTGCTTTGTTCCCTCCTCAGGCGCGGTCTCACTCAAGTGCCGTGGGCAGCCACTCGACTGAGGATTGCTCTTCCCCTCGCTTCTCTTGGGAAGGAGGCGAATCTGTGGGAGGGCAATTTTTATGATGATGAAGGAACCTCCAGCCCTTGCCATGCCTTCCTTGGAGAGCTACGTGAAGGGCTCTTGGGACGTCCCCCTTCAACTGCAGGTCCCAGTGAAAAGGTTCCTCCATTTCACTAGAGTGGACAGCAGAGGGCCCTCATTGCCCCACTGCCGGCCCCATGGAAGAATGTTATCTGGCTATTGTCCTGCGGTCCACTTGAGGGGAGCGTGGTCGGTGACCAGACGGAAGCTCCTCCCCAGGTGGTAATACCGCAGATACCCTAGTGCCCACTTAATCGCCAATGTCTCTCTCTCCACAGTTGGGTTGTTCCGTTCTCTCTGAGACAGCTTCCGACCGATATACAGGATGCGGTGTTCCTCCTGCCCCTCCCCCTGTGACAACACAGCCCCTATCGCCGTGTCCGATGCGTCTGTGAACACAGTAAAAGGCAGGTTGAAGTCCGCCATCCTCCAAACAGGGAAGGACTTCTCTCTGCCCTGTCGGTCCATACCCCCCGCATCGGCCCTGACTTCCTGGTCATGTCGGTTAGAGGCGCCGCAATGGTGGAATAGTTTGGTATGAAGAACCGATAGTAGCCCGTCAGGCCCAGGAATGAGCACACGGCCTTCTTGTTAGCAGGCCTCGGCCACTCCCGTACTGCTTGTGTCGTCTCCTTCGGGGGTTTGATGAGGCCGTTGCCAATGGTGTATCCCAAATATTCAGCTTTGTCCAAGCCCAGTCGACACCTGCCAATAGCCCTTGGTTAAGTCCAAGGTGGATATGTTTCATCAACACGTGGCATGGGGTAGGCATCGGATCGGGAGATGGCATTTAGGGCCCTGAAATTACTACAACATCGCGTTGACCCATCCGGATTGGGCACCAGCTAGACCATGCCCTTGTTGACAGTTCAACTACTCCTAGTCATACCATTTCTCCTACTGCGGCACGTGCCACCGCCGTCCTGGCTTCCAGGATTCTAAACGGCCGTAGACAGGAGGCCCCGGGATCAGTCCTGATATGGTGCTGGATCAGGTTAGTGCTACCTGGGAAAGGCGAGAAAACACTGCTCTGTTAGACCAAAATCGTTTGGTCTCGTTTCTGTTGCGATGTTAGTTTGGATCCCATTGGCACCTCCACAGGTGTCCTGTCCTCCTCCCCCTTTTCCCCATAGAGGACCTGTGTATTCATCTTGTGGTACAACTTCAACAGGTCGACGTGGTAATTTTGCACGGCACGCCTGCCTCACCCTATACGTCAGCGACAACACCTGCTCTAGCACCCGGTATGGACTCGGCCATTGGGCCAAGAGTTTATGTTGCCGAGTCGGCATCAACAGGACGACATTGTCCCCAGTCTTGAAAGTACGTGGTTGGGCTGTCCGATTGTAGTACCGCGCCTGCGCAGCTTGGGCCCGGCCCATGTGTTCGTTCACCACCTGTCCTTTGTCGCCATTGTGCATAATGGGATAGCCTCTGGGTATTTGGTAGCGTAGTCCACCACAACAAGGATGTATGTTGTCCTCTAGACGATTGTGGCAGCGATCCCACCAGGTCCATGGCAATGCGTTCGTAAGGCGTTTCTATAATGGGAAGAGGTATCAGGGGGTTCCGAAAATGGGCCTTGGGGTCAAAACGCTGACACTTGACGCACAACCGGCAATACTCTGCTACTGTTCTGGTTACCCCTGGCCAGTAGAACCGGGTCAGCACCCTCACTGCTGTTTTCTCCCTACCCAGATGACCACCTAAAACATGGGAATTGGCCAAGTGCAGCACGGTGTCCTGGGATGATCTCGGCACTATCAAAAGTTTTAACTCACCCTCCCATCTCTTGCATATCCAATACAATAGGCTTTTCTGTATAGTAAAATATGGGAAGCGCAACTCACCCTCATCTTACAGCCTCTTCCCATCAATGACTGCCACTTTGGCCATCAGCCTAAGCACCTCCGGATTCCACTGTTGGGCTGTGCCGAACTGTCCCAAAAGGTCCTCGGAAGGGGTAACATCCGTGGCTTTCAGACGGGTTGGGGGTGGTCTCAGCAAAGATCTGTTGCAGACGCGCTCATTGCCCCAAGCTGAACCCTCACAATAGCTGATCATTCAATTTATTTTTCAATGGTGTAAAATGGGTTTGACTCAAGGAATGTATGTGGGAAAAAATAAGCCACGAGGACAGTGTCCGAAGGGCATAGAGGATTGCCGGCTCTCCGGATTTGTGTGACTGACTGTTTCCATCTCTGTCTGTATTTTAGCTCTGGAATTAGCTGACAACACGTGGAGTGCATTTTCAATCCAACTCAACCACACTGCTCACAGCGCCAGACAGTCAGATCTACATATTTTTACCGTTAGGCTAATAGTTGCTCATGTAAATTTGCACAGGTGAAAGAATGAATCAGGGTTAGAGGCTTCTTTGATGTTTACTCAGCAGTCATAGTAAATGTCTCCAGATGTTACAGTCACAGCTCTCGCCAGTGTTAGTTTCTCTCTCTGCTGATTCCCACAATGTAACAACTGACCTTGGGCTAGCTTGTGTTATAAAGCAAAGTCCCAGTATGGTCATGTCTAATACCTTATCCGTCTCCATGGAAACAAAGGAATAGGTATATTTTATGCTATGCCTAAACAAGGAATTCCAAGCCTGTAGGGTTAGTGACAGTTATATCATACATGTAACATTCCTTGTCCCACTAAATACAACTAAGGATACCCTTTGGCTCTTACAAGGTCTTGGCCTCCAAGTCCCAGTGTTTCCATGAGAGGTTGTGAAAGGACAATCCCTTTCTACATTATTGCTCAAGGCGCATTGCCCATGGCAGTTCTGTTCTTTATTGCTGGAGACCATTCAAAGGCACAAAGCTACAAATTCCTACAAAGGCTGATCATGCTTTTGTAAGTGTTGGATTAAAGGATTGAAAGAATGCCATCGAAGACTATGAGAACATTTCTAAAATCGTGAGCCATGAACATGCAGTGAGGTTGCTTGGCTAGAGAGTCCATAATTATGCATCAGGTATGTACTGTAGATATAGGGGGCCACGTAACAGGAGCTTTTGATGGTTGAAGATTTCATGGCAGACAAATATTTCTGTATGTAACTTGTCCAGATCAGAAATTACAGTGCACACTGAACAGACCACAGGCTTGCACAAAAGCACATGACACACTTAATAAAAGCTATTAGATTAGCAGTCGTATAATGTTTTATTTGACAAGAAATTGATTTCATAAATAAATGTCACTACGTAGCCTGGCAAGTATAATCTATTTTGACATTGATCAATTTGTTGCATGACACAAGTATTTCACTATTTTCTGTGCTAAGATCAACATAACTCAAACACACACTTTCAGATGATGTAACTATCTCAAAATGAATGATTTTGAACTACAAGTACTCCTACCCTGGAATTGTTCCACAGTGTTGTGCTTCCACACACAGACTAAACTCAATTATGATTTGTTCTTTTTACTTGTCAATCAACTTTCATGTTTCATTATGTGTTCAATCACAAACCAATGTTTCAGACTCACTCTTTTTGACATGGATTGACACCGCTGTACATGCAAATAAGGAACTGTATGATACTGAACTTTATGATATTATTATCTTCACAGATCCTTTATAAACAGTGAACCCAGGGTAGAGTGGCTGAGTAAATGTGGTCTGGACTCTGTGGAGGAGGGTCATTTTTTTAGAGACACTGTAGAAGGACAGAGTTCCTGCCCTGTGGTCCAGATACATTCCTACTCTAGAGGAGCAGGGGACAGGGATATCAGTCATTTTCATACTATGATAAAAACAACATCTGGATCCAGAGCAGTATAGCCTCCAGGACTGATCATTATGGCCAAAAACACACTCATAACCACTTCCTTTCCTGCTGATCCCTTTGTATGAGACCACTACATTAACCCCTTCCCCACTCCACTCCACCTCCCAGTAAGAGACTCCTGACAGTCCCTGTTTACATAGCACCTGTTTATAGAAGGTAAATCTGTCAGGATGGTCATAATAGGATTGGGTCTTATAACTCCATGTCACCTTTTTGTTGCCCTCAGACAGGTACAAGTACTGATTTGTTGTATTGGGATCGAGTGTCAGCTGGCAGGAATCTGAGAAAAGAAAAAAGAAAATCTGTGACAATGCGTGCATGATCGAGGTCTCTGCACGCATGCATGTCGGGACCTTATGTCCCCACAAAGAAAGACCGATATTTTGGCATGACATTTTTGGCATCTGGGGTTGGGTTAGTTTTAAGGAATATATCTAATTGGGCACAATAAAATTGGAGGTTACTTTTAGGACTAGGTACAACCGGATAGGGCAAAGTCAAGGATTTCTGGATCAAGGTTTGTTCAGGTATTACCAGTTAGGGTAAGTTAGGGTAACAGATAGCTTTATGAGCTAAGGAAGGAGGAACATGGATTTCTGTGTCATGGTTAAAGTTCAGGTCCACAGAGGTGTGTGTGTGTGTGTGTTTATATAGAATGTATATGTGCAGTTTTATATTTTATGCACAAACACATCAATCATTCTATCCTTTCGGGGACCTGAAACCCAAACGTGACCAAGAATTCCATGTTCTCTACTCCTATAATGAACTTTAAACAAAACTGTAATTAGCACCCATTAAAGGTCATTAGACACATTCAACCTTTTGGTCAATCTGGCCATCAACCCGGCCCCTGGCATCCATAGAATGTTAGTGACTATGGCAGTTATGCGACTGTGTGTATTTGTGTTTCCTCACATTTTAAGAAATCTTCTCTGGTCTCGGGCTGGGCAGGTTGTTTCATCTCAACTGTAGTCACTATGAAAAAAGACATTACTAATATGACTGGTCAACCACAAAACCTTGTGCTTCTGAACCAGAATGTTAACCATTTGCTTCTAGTGTGTGTTTGCCTCCTTGTATTCTGCTAAGTATTCTGGTACACCCCTCCTTCATCACGTTGCTGGTTGAAGATCCAAATGTGACTTTGCACCTTGATATTTTAAAGGTTGACACCCTGATATCACAGTAAATGTTGACAGTTGGTCACACGAGTGATGGTGCTAACAGACCAATTGAACACCTGTTTTGCCGTAAGATTTGTGATTGAAGTTTGTTGGTTATGCGTGTGCATAACAACACATCCTCTTATTTCCCTCCCTCAAGGAATCAAAGTTGGATTCACTCTCTTCCAATTGTATATATTTAAAATGTATATAATATATATATAATATATATTTTATAATATTTTTTTTTAATGATTTGACCAACCTTTGCCAGATATCATGTCCATTTCATTTTTGCATACATCCTGTATTTGATCTTTCAGCTTAGAGACTGATTCCTTTACATGCTCAAAGGAGATGTGTGGACAGAAGGTGGTGCTGGTTAGGGGCTCAGATCCAGGAAGGACACAGAGGGAATGGAATCTCTAAAGACCAGTAAGAGGTTTTGAGAAAGACAAACAGTGATTTAAGTTCAAGATATTTTTACTGGAAAAGAGGCTAACAAGTAACAATTATATAGCATTGTAGGGTAAATTAGTGATGTCACCTGGAGGAAATGGATGTGATCCTCTGAGTGAGAGAGCTTCTTCAGCTCAAAATCTCTCCTTCTATGTTGAGAAACCTCCAGCTCCAGTTGCTCCAAGAGCCTTTCAACCCGACTCACTTCAGTCTTCTCCTGAGCTCTGATCAACTCTTTGAAATCAGAGCGTCTTCTCTCAAGGAAGCAAATGAGCTGAGTAAAGATCCTCTCACTGTCCTCCACTGCTGCTTGTGCAGAGAGCTGTTAGGACACAGATAGAGAAGGGGGTCCATTTTGACAATCTCTCAGCTCTCACCAGGACCACAGACAGTCTGCAAATGGAAACCTAATACGGTGCTTCTTGAAAACATCTCAACCCCTTGTGCAACTAAACATTGGTTCAGTGTTCACCATCAAAGCTTTATTTAATTAGTACCTGTGCATTTTACCTGATATGTTAAGGCTAAAGTTACCAATTCCATAAGATTTAAATGATGTATGTGTCATGGCAACGCTGGATCGTCCTTCCTCGCCCATCCATCGTTTGTCATCTCCCTCCTACTGACCCCTGTTCCAGCCACCAGGGATCAACAAGGCCCCATGAGGACATGAACCAAGCATGACACACCATTTGGGAATCAGGGTGGCATATTTAGGCTGTCGGCTTTCACTAGAGCCGTGTCGGTTATTCACTGTGTACCTTAGTATTTATGTGTGTTCCGGGTTTTGTTTGTTCTGCTGGGATTTCTTGTTCAGCCCAAGGGTGGGTGTTTTGTTTCTGTTTTCTGCATGTTGGATTTAGTTTGGGAACTGGCATTAAAAAACACATATTCAAAGAAGAACACATATTGTGTCCATCTGGGAAAGGCTATGAAACCATCTAAAAAATATTAGCATTTAATGGTGAGCATGTAACATGACAGCAACTCGGCATCGAATTGGATGTCCTTCGAAAATATGCACAAGGAAATTTATAAACCAGGTAAATTGAAACCCACACATAATATCTGGAGAGTTGCAGAGCCTCCCGTGCTGCATATCAGGTCACTGTGTTTCAACAGTAAGATAACATTAAATAGTCATCATCATCATCAAGGGGACCATGAATTCTGAGATATATCAGGGGTTTCTTGAACACAATGTCAGGAAATCAGTCAAGGAGCTAAAGCTGGCCAAAAATACAACAGGACAATGATTCAAAGCAATCAGGCAAATCTACCAAAGGCTGAGGAGAAAAAAGGTTTGTGTTTTGGATTGGTGAAAGTGCTGACCTTAATCCAGTCGAGATTGGTGAAACCGGATTTTGACATGATTTATAAATGATTCCAGGGAGATGTGTGTAAATAGAACATCAGCAACTAATGATATTCAAAATCACATCCTATAAGGCACAGATGCCGTGTTTCCATTAGTGCCAAACCCTGTTTCCATTGACCCGGCCTGGGGCCATTCGGCTACTAGCCATGGCTGAGTGGCCCGGCTCTCACTTGGAGTTTGCGGACTGACGCGTGACATGGTGTTAAAACACGGCATGTTGTTCTATTCAAATGGTGATGTTTAGCCATTCATTTGATTAGTCTTTAGGCTTCTCTGAATGGTTTTTATCCGATCTAACAAACAAACCCCAGATAAAATAAAGAAAATTAAGCAATAGTACAGTGCAGCAAAGACTCACAACGGAAAGAGTTGGAACGACCGAATGTGGTACGATGCTATTGACTCAATAGAAAAACGGAGCGCTGAGACCAAGACATAGACTGCAGAACCTATAACAACGCTAAATTACCTAAGAATTCTCCCAAATCCCTCTATTAAAGGTGGATAGTTTTACAACATACTTATCAAACTAAATAATGAATAGACTGGCTTACAGTCGTAGTGTAACGTGAATAGGTGGAAAAGGAGCCGGTTGCATGAGATTGAGGAATAATTTTTTTTTATTACTCAAGTTCAAACATAGCATTGTAAACAAACTGAGCATGGCGTTATTTATGATTTTATTTTACTACCAGAAAAAAATGTGCCTTTTATTTTTTGTAACCGGAAACCTAAATCGCATTGTTGGTTTACTCCCCCCTCCCCACCTTAGCCCCTCTTTAAGTCCTTGGTACCAAATATATAGTGGAAACAGGAAAGTCTGGAGCCCCCATTAGCATAAATCACCGGTGTGACCCTGGTGCCGGTGTAAAGCACCAGTGGAAACGCAGCAATACAGAACAGGTCATAGGATACAGTTGATATAGAAAGACAAATGTTCAACTTTGGAAGTCAAAGGTTCACCTTCTGTTGCCTAACAGCTTGAAACAAAAACACAAAAACATATGACTTTTTCAGAATTTATTTACATACAATTTGGTGCTTCCAACTTTGTGGCAACAGTTTGGGAGGGTCCCCTTTGCTGTTCCAGCGTGACTGTGCCCATGTGCACAAAGTCGGGTCCATAAAGACATGGCTTAGCAAGGTGGGTGTGGAGGAACTTTGGGAGCCCTGTCATTAACACCACTGAGCACCATTGGGATGAATTGGAATGGTGATTGCAAGCCAGGCCTTCTCGTCCAATATCAACATCAAATACTCTTCTGGCTGAATGGGCATAAATTGGAGACACTCCAAAATCTTGTGGAAAGCCTTTATAGAAGAGTGGCGGCTGTTATAGCTGCAAAGGGGGGGCAGCTCCATATAATTGCCCCTTTTGGAATGGGATGTCAAACAAGCTCATGTAGGTGTGAGATTTATTTCAATAAACCACTTTTGTTAAATAAACATTTAAAATATATAATGTGTTCTTGTATGTGTCCTTTATGTGGATTTTTTTTAAAAAGAATTGTGGTTTAGATCAGGATTTTAATGACCATCCCTTTAGATCAGGATTTACTTCATGACCATCCCTATATGGTTCACATTCCACCTTAAAGCAGAACTATGTACATATAGAAGCCCCAACACTCACCTTCAGAGAATCCACAGTCTGTCTCAGCTCCTGAATCTCCTTCTCTCTCTCCTGGATTCTCTTCTGGGATTTCAGATGTTTTTCACCCAACTGTTTCTGCAGAGAAATGTATCATACAAAAAATGTATTAGATATATTTCTTCTCCCCATTTTCTTCTTCATCGCTCTGGCCTGTAGTGTATTTTTTACATTAGCTTGTAGATTTGACATTTTTCTGAGGAAGAGATACCCTAAGTGGAAAAGCCAAAAGGAAGGGTTGAACTTTATTTCCTTTCTGAAGCATAAGACCAGGATCAGGAGCAGTACTGGGTGTCCATAGGTGTTCCCGTGGTCTGAGCAGCTGCCTCCAATACAGCATGGGTTTAAACCCATAAACCTTCCTCTATGTCCTCCCATCCTCCCTATCAGCAAAGCATAAATGTCAGGAAAACAAAGGGAAAAAAATATTTTATGAGGTGGTAGCTGGATGGAGCTGAAGTAGCCATGTGTAGTGACTTTTCCATAGGAAAATATTCACCTCAACACCAACAGTTTAAAAAAGGTGATTGGTGACTAATGTAATTTCAATCATGATCAACAGGTTAAAGCAATAACCTGTCTATAGGCCCATGTGGACTATCTCGGAGTGGATGGCCATGGTTTACTGGTAGTATGTTGGATACTGTATTTCAGAACGATTTAGTGTGCAGATATGGCTGGATTGCTCGATATGCTACTACTGCACAACTTGCCATTAAACACAACATTTGTTTTCCTGATGCTATACCTAACAGATCAAACCGTGGTTACCAAACTATTTGCACTCCCACCCCTAGTTTATCTTGTGAGAACAGGCAACCACTGTCTGAGATTAATTTAATCTTATTCCCACTTCTGTCCAAAGCTGTAATCAACGGGGGAGAAAGTTTAAACATTGTTAATATAATTATGAATCCTACTAGAAACAACATACGTAGAAAAGAATTGATCTGATCAAAAGACTATATACTCTATAAGAATTGGGCTGTCTGTGTAAAAGTATCCATAAAAGTGACCACTTTGGAATGCCACTAATAGCCCATGCTCCAGGGCCTGGACAAAACAGGGGGAAATTAGCAGGTCTAATGAGTTAAATTGAATTGTAGGGGCCTTGTCAGTGGAGTTGGGTTTGATGCCTTTGAACATACGATGGAATGACGTGTTAGATTATTGGGTTTGACTAGAAGGCTGTGGGGTTGGACACTGTTCTAGATGATTGCATGGTTCTGGACAAAGCATGGGCTATAGAACTGATTTAGCATTGTATGTTTCACTTAGTTAATCATTTCTCAAAGAATGAATGAACATACTAGAATGTCTTAACTAAACAAGGACATTGTAGGAATGAATAATCACACTATGGTTAATTATTCAAAAACATTGGAAACAATACACTTACAGGGCCTGGAGGGCGACAATGACACTCTGCTAGAACTCATCGGATTGAGTTGGATTCCATAAAGCACTTTTTACAATAGGCTTTGTTGCAAACAAACTAGTCCATTAGACAAGAA
The DNA here is from genome assembly GCA_016801105.1 of Esox niger. Classification (NCBI taxonomy): domain Eukaryota; kingdom Metazoa; phylum Chordata; class Actinopteri; order Esociformes; family Esocidae; genus Esox; species Esox niger. The sequence goes on along the minus strand of JACXGJ010011501.1, from coordinate 5,254 downwards.
AAGTTTAAGTGGACGAATCCAATTATGAGTAGCTGAAATTGGGTTAAATGAAACCATGCTTTTGCGGAAAAGTTACAGGTGGCGTATTGTTAAAATGATGCAACAGCCATAGAAGGCTGCTTTGATAATGTAGGCGTTTCTGCAAGTGCTTGAGGTCAAACATCTCTGGCTGGGATTCACTAGGAATTGTTTGTGATTCGTTTCAGCCGAATCTCAGCTTTCACGGGACACCTACTCAAATTATAACTAAATGAAACTTCGAAATTCATGCTTGTTACCATCTGACAAGTGTTGTTACCAAGAGTGACAGATGAATTCCTGAATGGTAACAACGGAAAAGTTTGACAGTATTAATGATATTTGGTCTAAGTCATAGTGTCTGACCAGTGGATAGGGGTCATCACAGTCTCGAACGTCAAAGTCACCCGACAACACTCGTCAGGGAACTTGCACAACTCAACTTGTGTGTTTAGCTGTGTGATATCAGACAGGTTAAAGCCACAACCAGGTACAGTTGAGGTCTTGCAGTATGTGGAGTACCACCAACTGTTCACTGACTAAAGACGATGGGTGATGAAGGCTTTGAGGCAAAGAGAGCAAAGTCTCAGGTTGAGGAGGGGACAGTTCCAATACTTAGCCACACGTACTTGCCCATTGACAGACTAAATGCATTGCTGACAATAGAAACAAAGACATTTAATAAAAGTAGTGTTCGCTGGCAAGGACAAAACAGGATGCTGTTTCCTGGGAAGAGAGACAGCTTATTGTTGTTTTCTGGGTTGTAAAAGCCGGATAAAAAAAACCTTGACAGTTATAATAACGCATATTACCATTCATGCAATGTTATATTAAATTGTGGGGTTCCTCTCTTACCTGTTTCTCACACCTTTCTGCTGCAACTGTGACTGTATCATGGCCTTTATGTTCATCCATTGTACAGAGATAACAGATACACTGCTGATCAGTACGACAGTAAATCTCCAGTAGTTTGCCGTGAGAGCAGATTCTCTCCTGTATTTTTGTCGAGGCCTGGACCAACCTGTGCTTTTTAAATGCAAGCGATTCCTTGTGAGGCTGCAGGTGAATCTCACAGAAAGAGGCCAGACACACCAGACAGGACTTAACAGCTTTAAGTTTTCTCCCAGTGCAGAAATCACACTCCACATCTCCAGGTCCAGCATAATAATGATCAGGAAGAGCAGCTTGGAGTCTTGTCTTCTTCAGATTCTCCACCAATTCAGCCAGGATGGTGTTTCTGTTTAAAACAGGCCTTAGGAAGAAGGTCTGTGTGCACTGGGGGCAGCTGTAGATTCCCTCGACATCTTCTTGATCCAAGCAGCCCGTAATACATCCCAGACAGTAGCTGTGTCCACAGGGAATAGTCACTGGATCCTTTAGTACATCCAAACAGATTGAGCAACCAAAAGAGTTAATGTCTTCTGCCATTTTCCACAGAAACAAATAATAGGGAGGTCTGTCGGAGACATGAAACTGAAATCAATGTTACAGTTCAAACTGTCATACACAGAGACAACAATGATCAAGCAGAATTCCTTTATTGTGGCGCTGCAAGTCAAGATTGTTTCCACATAAGCAGTATAGCAATCTCTCAAGTATACCTCCCCTGGCACAGGGCTTTGTACTGGCGAGAAAACTCAAGAAAATGCTGAGTCATCCATTCCCATCTCCTCTGCCCCTAACAAACTGGGCTAGTGGCCAGTTCAGGAGAGTATCAGTACATCCCAGACAGTGACACCGAGATGGGTGTTGTCTAATCATAAGAGCTTCACGTTGAATACGTACCAGCACGACTTCGAAGCTAATATGACAAATACAACTGTACTGTCACATTTAACATGGTCGCTTCTTTAGCATCAATATAAAATGTACAGAAGATTGATTTTCAAACAGAGAACAAGTTTATGCTGACTGTGAGGAAATGTACATTGTGTGGTACTCCCTCTCAAAATAAATAATAATTGGTAACACATGCAGTGTATTGGTCTCATGGAGGCAAATTGCTGTGTTGGCCAGCGCATTCTGGCGTTGGGGGTTGTGCCAACTTGTGATTGGTAAACATTTGCCCAAGGACCCAGTGGCAGCACAGTGGCAGCACAGTGGCAGCACAGTGGCAGCACAGTGGCATCACAGTGGCAGGGTTGGATGGGCCTTGTAATGGTTATCATGTCTCACTGTGCTCTAGTGACTCCTTGTCCACCTGTGAACTCAATTGAAAGGTAGAGGACCAGAGAATGCGTTCCTTCTGGCGTTTAAGGGTTCCAGTAAAGACCCCCTAGTTGAGAAAGCAGTGTTATAAAAACCAGAACAACATTCTGCTGGAATTCTTCTATTCAGAAGGGCAACATTTTATAGGTTGTGTTTGTGGTCCCTACAGGAATTGAACAAAAAACCATCCCTTTGTCAGAGCTGCAAAAATCATAAAGGAACACGCAATCACAGTATAACACCAAGTAAATTGAACTTCAGGGATATCAATCTGTCCATTTATAGTAGGAAGCATACACGGAATCCTGGCCACCTTTTTTAAAATGCAATGAAAGTGACAACAGGTGGTTCAAAAGAGAATGGCTTTGCATGTGGTGGCTACAGACAATTGCTCCTTTCTAATCCTTCCTGACTGATTTTTCTCAGGTTTTGCATTTTGCTAGTGTCCTTGTCACTGGTAGCATGAGGCAGTACCTGCAGCCCACTCATGTTGCACAGGTAGTTCAGCTCCTCCTGGATGGCACATCCATATGTGCCATCGCAAGAAGGTTTGTGTTCTTGCTGGAAAATGGTGTTACAACCTGGGGTTCTCTGTAAAATGTAAAAAAAAACGTGCATTGTGGGTTATATGGCCTTTTAGCTAGGTTTAGGCTGGTGCAAACTGGTCGAAGTGTGCATACTATTGTTCCCACTAGCGCTAACTAGCACATTTATGGTTTCATGTTCGCTAGATAGCCATTAACGGGTATCTGAATTATTGTCACGATGTAGGGGAAAAAGCTGAAGGCAGATGCTGGAACAAAATGGATCAGCCCAGGTGAAACAAGTGTGGATTCACCACCAACACAGACGGATGACGGCTCTTCTACCTAAACAGACAAAATAAGCTGGTATTTAGAAAAGGGGCACATAGCCAAAATAGAAATCCTAGTTTAACAGATGCACAGCGCTAGACGCGACTAGAAACAAATGAGCACTCTGCCAGCTAACAGACAGCGTGATCTGTATTCCGTAGGTATGGAAAAGGCCCATTAACTTTAACCCCATTTGAAATGAATGTCTGTGTTCATTGTTCCAGCATTGATGGTTAGATGTGGCACTGCTTCAAACAGGTCAGTATGCTCATAGTTTGTAAAGACAATGTCAGATCCTGATGGTGTTATACAACCAATATACAACTCACTGCCGATAGGTGTCGTTATGTTGCATAAGGCACCTTTAATTTTTCTTACAATAATTTTTCTGCATAGTTGATTTGAATACCTGAGATATTCCGGATTTACACTTTCTCGCCAGTCCGTCTATAAGCTTGCAGTAACTTAGCTCCCCTATACTGTATACTCTGTGGCCAGTATGCAGAAAACGCTAAAGAACCACATTTGTTTTAAAAAGAATACATCAGCTGTTTCCAAATACAATAACCATTTCCAACATGAACAATTTGTACACTGTATTTCTGATCAATTTGATGTTATTTTAGTGGACAGAAAATGTGCTTTTCTTTCAAAAAAAGGACATTTATTTTCCTCAAACTTTTTAATGGTACTGTACCTGGTTCAAGGGATACTGTTGCTCTGTGGGAATTCAGTTTGTGGACAGTTTTACAGCTTTCCTCTATCAGCCAAATCTATTTATTTGGGATAATCTGCTCCGAAACAGGTATGGCTTCAGCACCCTCTCTTGAAGTAAGTCTCTTACTCTACAGTAGCCTCTGGTAGAGCCTTTGATGCTTGATGCTGTGTACACTTGAAGGCTGTTACTCAGGGTTGGTCACCTCAGCATCAGGATCTATGTTCACTAAATGCATTTGATTTCTTGTTATGTATCTAGAAGACTGTGTCAGCCCTCCAAAGGATGTATTCTCCGGCCAAATGGGGTAGTTAAGTGAGATCTGATTACAGTTCCCATACAATGTCCTGTCTTGACTTATGAAAATGAAGGAGTAGAACTCCTGTTTGTTTTAAAAATTAATGTTTTCAAAACTTAAGCTTAGTTTCCTACATTCCTAAACTTAAGGAGCATATTGCCCAAGTTGCACTGTTACAATTCTGATAGACCAGAATACCCCAGATATACTTATCCTGTCAAAATACTGGCAAACAAAGAAAACACCTGATGCAGACATTGCCCTTGATGTTTAGAATGTTTTCAGATCTAATATCATTAGTAGGGGAGGTACTGCAATTTCTGTCCGACACCATCTCACAGCCTCTTTGGTGAAGTTCAGCTCTGTGAACTGAGGTCTAGACAGAGCTGGTGAGCTTGTGTGCCGTATTAATCACATGTATTTTATAAAGCCATTTTTACATCCTAAGTTGTCACAAAGTATTTTTACAAAACACCGGACCTTAAACCCCAAGGAGCAAAGAACAGTAGTGTTGAATTTCAGTGGCCAGGAAAAACTCCCTGAGAAGTCAGAAATTTAGGAAGAAACCTAGAGAGGAACCAGGCTCAGAGGGGTGACCAGTCCTCTTCTGGCTGGTGCCGGGTGAACATATTCAGAATTGTAATAATTAATAAATGCATGTGGGGGGGGGGGGGTAACCTGGGAAGGGACCTCATCCAGGTCCTGGATACCCATCCAGGCTTCAGATGGCCCATGGGGTCCGGTTCCATTACCCATTTGACCCACCTGCTCACTCTCACCATCAACAGCTGACATCCAGAGAGACTGGAACTGCAAACTCACTCTGAAGATCATGTTTTGTATAAAATTACGAACAGGGATTTTTCCAGAGTGTACATTTTTTAATCGTGTTGATCACACTCATCTGTCATCAGGGAATTCACACTCATGAGAAATCATTTTGAATGTAACCGCTTTGGTAAATGTTTTATTCAACAGGAGCACCTGACTGGACATTAAAGGACTCATACAGAAAAGATAGAGACCATTTAAAGATCCAATCAGCATCTTCATAATGATACAACATACTGGGGTGTGTACATACATCCATGTGCATTTGAAACAAAGCACTGTGATACAGGAGCTCTCCTCTACACTCATTTCTCAACACCGTCCCAGATG
>JACXGJ010011500.1:0-19705 GCA_016801105.1 Esox niger | reverse complement strand
GCCATACACGTCATACACGCCATACACGTCATACATGCCATACACGTCATACATGCCATACATGCCATACACGCCATACACGTCATACATGCCATACACGTCATACATGCCATACACGTCATACATGCCATACATGTCATACATGCCATACACGCTGTCTGCCATCTGCCCTGTACAGTGAAAACCGGGATTCATCCGTGAAGAGAACACCTCTCCAAAGTGCCAGACGCCATCGAATGTGAGCATTTGCCCACTCAAAGTCAGTTACAACGACAAACTGCAATCAGGTCGAGACCCCGATGAGGCCGACGAGCATTCAGATTAGCTTCCTGGGCTGGTGTGGTTACACGTGGTCTGCAATTGTGAGGCCGGTTGGATGTACTGACAAATTCTCTGAAACGCCTTTGGAGACGGCTAATGGTAGAGAGAAATGAACATTCAATTCACGGGCAACAGCTCTGGTGGACAGTCCTGCAGTCAGCATGACAATTGCACGCTCCCTCAAAACTTGTGACATCTGTAGCATTGTGCTGTGTGATGGAACTGCACATTTTCGAGTGGCCTTTTATTGTGTTCAGCCTAAGGCACACCTGTGCAGTACATATGCTGTCTGATCAGCATCTTGACATGGAGACATTTTCTCAGCAAGGAGAAGTGCTCACTAACACAGATTTAGACAGATTTTTGAACAACATTTGAGAGAAAGATGCCTTTTGTGTACATAGAGAAAGTCTTAGATCTTTCAGTTCAGCTCACGATGAATGGGGGCAAAAACAAAAGTGTTGCATTTATAATTTTGTTCAGTGTATTTTCTGTGAAATCTGCTAACTGTGTGGAGATCTCTCTATTGAAAGGTACTTTCTTCTATCTTTCATTCCAGGCTCAACACTGCTGTTTCTGTTACTATGTGATGCTCTGCTGAATGATGGACCAGTTCTGTCCTCCACCTCACGAACCTCCCAGACCTCATCTCTGTCTCTCATGGACCTGGATGTGGATGTGGAAGAGCAACCTGAGATGACTACTGGTAGGTTTGCAAAGTGGACCAGCAACCACAAGGTTGTTGTTTCAAATCCCTGGGTGGTGTGTATATTTTGGGCTAATGGCTGAATGTCTGTAGATGGACATGAATGTAGGTTTTAAGGACATGAATGCAGATTTTAAGGACATGCATGTCTGTGAAAGGACATGAATGTAGGTTTTAAGGATATGAATGTCTGTAGGCTTTAAGGACATTAATGAGAAAGCCAAACATCTATGCTTTAAAGACATGAATTAAAGAAAGTAATATATTTCCATCTCCTCTAGTTCCGGGTAGACCTACCATGGTACCAGGCCTGACCTTGCAGGGCCCGGATAGCTCCCAGCAGGACACGTCTCAGGAATCGTCTGGTTTTTTCAGTGAGGACAGTGAAGACAACAAACCTCTGTCTCAGTCTGCCCACCTTTGGGATGACATCAGAGTCCAAATCAACAACACTGGTTTAGGCAGAGATTCTCTAAAAGGTTTGTAGACTCATTATGGTTTATTATATGATCAACTGTGTCTCCCCAAGCTGGACATGGGCAGGTAACGGCTGTGTTATCGGGGATTGTTTAAAATACTGCAGAAACATTCTCAACAACTAAAGAGTGATCCGACTGCCCCTGAGTTTTTTGCAACCGTGACATGTTACTTCAGACAAAGTCAAATGAATTACATTGCCAGCCAGTCTTAGCTACTTCCTTGCCTATTGAACTGCTATACACAGTTAATACAAACACTGTGAATGATGTACTGTAAATATTACATTTCATTCATTTAGCAGACACTTTTCCCCAGTGAGGGACAGTCAGTGTATTCATCCTGGGACTGACAGGGTTACGGTTTGGGTTAGGGTTAGGGTTAGTGTTTGGGTTAGGGTTTGGGTTAGCCATATGAATTTGGACAGCAGCATAAGGGTCTGTACTCCATCACAATACTTGCCTGGGCTAAATGGAATTATAAAAACATTGTCCTAAAACCGGGTTAGGGTTAGGGTCTTCAGCCCACCTGGCCCTCCAGGCAGGCTAGAGCTAACCCTCTGAAGTCTAAATAATTTTAATCAGTCACTGAATCCAGGTCTTCACAGTGCTAGCATATTGGACTCCCTGCTGCATATATCTGGAGGAGTCAGCATTCAGACAAAAAGCACCACCAGCAGTTTAGTTTCTATTTTTTCTTTTTTATGCAGGCTTATCCTTGTAGTCCAGCCAATGTGCTGTTTATTGGAGTTGGAAAGACCTGGGGCTGTTGTTACATAGCCTTCAGTTCACAAGTCTGTCTGGGTTGTAGTTCTGGTTCCTCTCTTTTTCCTCTCTTGTTCAAGGTACTTTTGAAATGGCTAGTTTAGCAAAATCTGAAAATGATCTGTTCAATTCAAAGGTTTACAGTAATCCTGTTAGGAGGATTCCAGAATTAACCCCAACCCTTTCTGATATTGGGAATACCCCAACTGGGATTGCTGAAAAATCTGTGACTATCTTTTGAATTCCTGAAACACCAGCTCCAGCACTGTTGATAGGGGAAGAGCAGAATTGTGGGTATTGATGCTGGATGTGATGCTAGTATTGATGCTGGATGAGATACTAGTATTGATTCTGGATGTGATGCCAGTATTGATGCTGGATGTGATGCTAGATGTAATGCTTGATGTGATTCTAGTATTGATCCTGGATGTGATGCTAGTATTGATGCTAGATGTAATGCTAGAATTGATGCTAGATGTGATGCTAGAATTGATGCTAGATGTGATGCTAGAATTGATGCTAGATGTGATGCTGGGTGTTGATCTTGGGTCTTTTTGCATTAGCTCAACCCTTTGCAATTTCTTTGAAATAATCCCCTCAATGCTCTGAACCTGTGATCACAGATAACAAATTAATCTTGATGGAATGTCATGCTGTCACTCACTAATTTCTAAGCTGCCTGGGAAAGTAGTTCTAAACCTACAGTAAGCATTGAGAAGAAGTAGGCTAGAGAAACTTACCACAACACTGATGTGCTGACTAACTCTGAACAAAGGACCATAGATAGGACGTGTTGCCTGTTACTGATGGGCCCCACACATCCTGTCCATACCTCCTGCTAGGAGTTGCCCATGTGACTGTCACAGGATGGATAGGACCATTGACCATAGGTTGGAACATACCTACATTAGACAGTAGGGTCTAATATAGGATAAACCTTTCTTATTGGAGGGTATTTGACTGTGTAATGGCTGGTTATGACCATTGACCGCCTCCCATGTGTCCTGGTATAAAGATTGTGTTCATGCTGTATTCATTGGAGAGTAAAATATTTAATTCATGCTGAATAAATATGGCTCTCCCCTGACTTCTGGTTGCATTCATTTTGTTCATGGATATCACATGGACGGAAGCCGACAGCATTCTGTGTGTACGTTTCCTCTAATTGGTCTGATTATGTAAATATTTACATATTTACCACCAGTGATGAAGGATGGACTTGAATTGATGTGTACCTCTTCAAGGTACATGGCCTGGTCACTGTGTGGTTGACCGCATACGGTTTGTAAGTAGCTCCCAGAGCACTTGGAGTTGTTCATGGAGAATGGTTAGGGTTAGGGTAGAGAACGAATGAAGACACTGATTCTCTCAGTACCCCAGTACTCAGGGTGATTCTGAAATGTGATGCATCATGTTTGTCAGGAAGTAACACAACCACTGACAGATTGGGCTGTATGGTAATAGTTTTGTGTGGTGGATCACTACAGATCTTCGTATTAATGTGAAACAGTAGCCTTGTTTGCCAAGTTGCCAGGTTGTCCTGTTGTTCTCATATGGTTCTAAATACATGATAAATATGAGCAACATTAGGTTTGGGTGCACAAAATTATTTTATCTGTCGACACCACACGTCCTTAGACTTTCTACATTTCATGCCCACAGGATACTTCATTTTCCTTTGTGGTTATTCTGCAAGCTGTTAATACTGTGTGTACTAGACTAGTAAATATTAATAATAACTAAAGATGAAGGGCTTTAGAGGCTCATTTTAGGGCAAAGTATTATAAGTCTTCAGGGAAAAATGTGAATGGATATTTCAAATGACTAATTGGAATGCTGTAATTGCAATAGCTGTCCACTTGGTGTAAGGATGGCTGCTGGTTTTTAGAAATGCTCAGTGTGTGAAGAGATTATTGACATGGCAATGTCATCCTAAAGGGTTAGGCTGGCCAGGGACTTGGATGCAGATAGGATGAGAGCACCATGCATTTTTCTGAGGCCTCCCCTTGAGAACAGCATTTTTAATGGATTTTGAAAAACTATGTGAAGAACCTACAGAATATAAAAGTATGTACAGACATTTTCCCATAATTTACACAACAACATATCAATAAGGACCTTTAAAGGATGGTCATCTCCTTTCTGTCAGAGAGAGGGGTAACATCTATTCTTATTTCCTTACAGGTTTGGAGGAATCCAGCCAGGGGAACCACACCTCTCCCTTCATAGCTGCTGTGGAGAACCTGGAGCGGGAGCTGTGGGAGATGGAGAGAGAGTCCAGTGGCCTCCCTCTGCAGCCTGGTTATGACCAGGACCTGGGCCCTCCTACCACCACCCCAGGTGCTCCCATAGACCCAACCACCTTGGACCCACAATATGTTCCAGTACACGGAGGTCGAGAGGACACCTTAGAGGACACTGTGGAGGTGGCTGAAGATGAAGAGCGTTGGCGTGCAACGTCTGAGCCTGACACCTCCAGACCCACGCTTCCTGAGGCTGGTGTCTTCCCCAGCCTCGGACCTCTCCAGCCACACAACAACCATATGGATGACAAGGAGGAGATGGAGGAGGACCAAGTTGGGGTATTACTTGGAAGACCTGGAAGTGAATTGGGAGGAGGAAGAGAAGAGGACATTATTCCCCTGACCACAGTCCCCTCTGGGTCTCTGGTGCCCATCACAGTTGGGTTCATAGGGGACTCGTGGGACCGTTTGGAAGAGGGGTTTCCTGGTAGGGTGGACCAGGAGGAGAGGAGGCTGGAAGTGGAGAAGGAACAGGAGGTCAGAAACGAAGGAACAGAGTTGTTATCTGAGGCGGAGCTCCTCCTTGGTTCTCACTTCTCACAGGAAATACAGCAGGTAGAGACAATTGTCAGGAAATACAGCAGGTAGAGACAATTGTCAGGAAGTACAGCAGTTAGAGACAATTGTCAGGAAGTACAGCAGTTAGAGACAACTGTAAGGAAATACAGCAGGTAGAGAAAATTGTCAGGAAATACAGCAGGTAGAGACAATTGTCAGGAAGTACAGCAGGTAGAGACAATTGTCAGGAAGTACAGCAGGTAGAGACATTTGACAGAAAGTACAGCAGGTAGAGACATTAGACAGGAAGGACAGCAGGTAGAGATATAAGACAGGAAGTTCAACAGGTAGAGATATTAGACAGGAAGTTCAGCGGGTAGAGATATAAGACAGGAAGTTCAACAGGTAGAGATATTAGACAGGAAGTTCAACAGGTATAGATATTAGACAGGAAGTTCAGCGGGTAGAGAAATTAGACAGGAAGTTCAACAGGTAGAGGAGATCTTAGTCGGGATATTCAACAGGTAGAGTCATTAGAACAGATTTAAAGCAGTTAGAGACATAAGACAGGAAGTTCTGCCGGTGGCAAGATTAGACAGGAAGTACAGCAGGTGGCAAGATTAGACAGGAAGTTCAGCAGGTTGAGACAGTAGCCAGGATGTTCAACAGGTAGAGACATTAGGCAGGAAGTATATCCAGTGGAGACATTAGACAGTGCTATGCAGTGAACTTCATTCAGCTTCCAGTTGAGAACTACTTTGTTCCTGTGTTGTCCCATTTATAACTACATTTCCAGAAGGTTCTAGTGAAGTTCAAAGTTCAGAGGTTTATTTGTCATTTGCAATAACAAGTTATGGCAATTAAATGCTTGGTTTTCCTACTCCCTGGTAGTGTGAGTGTAGTACAGAGAGAACAATATCACATACGTATTAATACTTAGTTATTTCACAATAACATTTAACCTGCTGAATAATGCCCAAGCTTAATGGATCCTTATGTTTTCTGCAGTGTTTGTGCATCAGTCAGCTCTGTAAATATTGTGCTGTTCAGAGCTTCTTACTAACTCCTCTGTCTTTAATAACCAGGTCAGCTGTGTGGACTGGAGAGATCTGTCTGGGAAGGGCTATGTCGTCCTCAATATGTCCGACAACATTGACTGTGTAAGTAACAATATATTTCTGCTTGGGAATTATGAAGACTAGACAGTTTTTTTCATTTGCCCTCTTAACACTGCCATTGAATCAATGTTTCCAAATATTTATCATTGTGTAAAGACTTTGTGTCCTAAAAAGATTTGCCCAAAGTGGTGTTATACAATATGTGACTATGGCCTTGTTTCATCACAGCTCCCAGCTGGCTCTTGAGAGTCAAATATTGGGATATACTCTCTACAAAATATGTACCACAGATCTGTTCTGTTTGACATTGAAAGCAGTTTTTATTATCTAAGTTGTGAGTCTATACTGGTCATAATAAATGTCTTAGTTTCCACTGATAAGCCAGCGCAGACTTAACTAATCATTTGATTGGTCAGTTTAGCAGACAGCAACAGAAAAAGACAGACATACTTTTGCATGTGCTGACTGTAACTTTAATCATCACAACATGCTCCTCACCCACTCCACTCCCCTCCAGCCCCGTCACCCAAGAGTCCTCACCATGGAAACAGACCAAAACGTTGCAATTATAATCAATGTGACCTTTCTGGTTGTCACACCAAGAGCTGCAGAGTAATCAGACGTACCCAGCAGGGAGAGGTCTCAGAACCACAGAACAAACGGATTTGTTTTGGAAGCAGCAGCTTCGACAAAAGAGCTATATTAATTCAACACCATTCTTGGCCGGCAGGCAGATGTTTTTCTAATATGTCATTGAGAACAAACAACATGATTCATCACAGCACAGACTTCTCCTTAAATTTTTTAACTGTAATTTGGAAATAGATTTTTCTACAGAACACAAATATTAAATGAAACCTCTCCTCTCATTTTACTGTTGGTCAGGATGAGTTCCGTGTCGAGAGTGGTGACCGTCTCCTGGAGTTACTAGAAACAGCCTTCTCTAAGAAGATGAACAGTCCTCAGGGTTCCTGGCTGATCTCCCTCTCTAAACCCACGAGGCAGGACCACCAACTGCTCATAACACTGGCCAGCGAACACGGTAGGACCACCACATCAATGACTAGATGACTACAATCAAATCAAAACGTTGTCAATCTCTCAAGCATGGATTCAATGGAAATCAACCCAACATCTTTAAAATATTTGAAGATATTGTCCTCCAAAATGTTATCCTATATCCTCAACACAGTATCCTGAAGCATTTCTCATGTGTGTAATTTAGTCATGTTTTTTTGAGGGGTGGAATCTCTGCCTTTCTCTTAGGCATTATTCACACCAAGGATGTGCTGTCAATGTTAGGAGAGATAAGGAGAGGTTTGCACGAGGTAAGACAGTTATTTCACTCTTTATATGATGTCAATGTTAGGAGAGATAAGGAGAGGTTTGCACGAGGTAAGACAGTTATTTCACTCTTTATATGATGTCAATGTTAGGAGCGATAAGGAGAGGTTTGCACGAGGTAAGACAGTTATTTCACTCTTTATATGATGTCAATGTTAGGAGAGATAATGAGAGGTTTGCACGAGGTAAGACAGTTACAGTGGGGAGAACAAGTATTTGATACACTGCTGATTTTGCAGGTTTTCCTACTTACAAAGCATGTAGAGGTCTGTCATTTTTACCATAGGTACATATCAATTGTGAGAGACAGAATCTAAAACAAAAATCCAGAAAATCACATTGTATGATTTGTAAATAATTAATTTGCATAAGCATCTATGTCAGAAAAGCAGAACTTAATATTTGGTACAGAAACCTTTGTTTGCAATTACAGAGATCATACTGTAGTTCTTGACCATACTGTAGTTCTTGACCAGATTTGCACACACTGCAGCAAGGATTTTGGACCACTCCTCCATACAGACCTTCTCCAGATCCTTCAGGTTTCGGGGCTGTTGCTGGCCAATATGGACTTTCAGCTCCCTCCAAAGATTTTCTATTGGGTTCAGGTCTGGAGACTGGCTAGGTCACTCCAGGACCTTGAGATGCTTCTTACTCCTTCACAACTCCTTAGTTGCCCTGGCTGTGTGTTTCGGGTCGTTGTCATGCTGGAAGACCCAGCCACGACTCATCTTCAATGTTCTTACTGACGGGGAAGGAGATACATGGCCCCATTCATCCTCCCCTCAATACGGTGCAGTTGTCCTGTCCCCTTTGCAGAAGAGCATCCCCAAAGAATGATGTTTCCACCTCCATGCTTCATGGTTGGGATGGTGTTCTTGGGGTTGTACTCATCCTTCTTCCTCCAAACACCGAATGGAGTTTAGACCAAAAAGCTCAATTTTTTTCTCATCAGACCACATGACCTTCTCCCATTCCTCCTCTGGATCATCCAGATGGTCATTGGAAAACTTCAGACAGGCCTGGACTTGCGCTGGCTTGAGCAGGGGGACCTTGCGTGCGCTGCAGGATTTTAATCCATGACGGTGTAGTGTGTTACTAATGGTTTTCTTTGAGACTGGTCCCAGCTCTCTTCAGGTCATTGACCAGATCCTGCCATGTAGTTCTGGGCTGATCCCTCACCTTCCTCATGATCATTGATGCCCCACGAGGTGAGATCTTGTATGGAGCCCCAGACTAAGGGAGATGGACCGTCATCTTGAACTTCTTCCATTTTCTAATAATTGCGCCAACAGTTGTTGCCTTGTCACCAAGCTGCTTGCCTATTGTCCTGTAGCCCATCCCAGCCTTGTGCAGGTCTACAATCTTATCCCTGATGTCCTTACACAGCTCTCTGGTCTTGGCCATTGTGGAAAGGTTGGAGTCTGTTTGATTCAGTGTGTGGACAGGTGTCTTTTATACAGGTAACGAGTTCTAAGAGTTGCAGTTAATACAGGTAATGAGTGGAGAACAGGAGGGCTTCTTAAATAAACTGACTAGGATACAACTAGGAACCTCCTGAATATGTAGAATATATTATCTTGGTATTACAGTCATAAAATGTTTGACTACTCGCCTGCTTTAAATATATGTGAAATAATTTAAGTGGGGAAACATGGAGTTGCAAGTTTTTCCACGGAAAACAACATTCTGTGTGTTTCCAGATTGGCATTCAGAACTACAGCAGTGCTGGTACCTGTCACTCCCTACCCAGTCACACACGGAGTGACTATGGGAAGCTCTTTGTGGTTCTGGTGATCATAGGCTCTGTGTGTGTCGTCATTATCGCCTTTGGACTCATCTACATCTGCTGGCAAAGGCACCTGCCTAAAATGAAAACTATGGTAAGAACAGTCAAATGACTTCCCTAAAGTTGAAGTTAAACTATGGTAAGACCAGCTGAATGACATCCCTTAGGGTGTAGTTAAACTATGGTAAGATCAGCTGAATCACATCCCTTAGGGTGTAGTTAAACTATGGTAAGGTCAGCTGAATGACATCCCTTAGGGTGTAGTTAAACTATGGTAAGATCAGCTGAATGACATCCCTTAGGGTGTAGTTAAACTATGGTAATATCAGCTGAATGACATCCCTTTGGGTGTAGTTAAAGTTGTTTTTTAGTTTTGTTAGGTAATTCTGTCTTTGACTTTTTTCTCCCCCAAAGACCCGAGCTGAAGAGCTCCATTTTGTGGAGAATGGTTGCCATGACAACCCCACTCTGGACGTGACAGGAGATGGAGGTCAGCCGGAGATGCTGGAGAAAAAACAAACAAGTCACCAAAACACCAATGGACTGACGGCAAACACTGCCGTAGTGGGGGGCTCTGGAGGGGAGTTGGGGAACAGTGGCTGGCAGGTATTGGTCAACAAACCTGGAGGGGAGGAAGAGGATAGCCTGGAGGAAGACACACATCTCTAGCAGGGAGAGGAATAGGAGGGTGGGAAAGTTATCCTGGATCCTCATCTGTTTGGTGTGTCTTGCCAACTCTGTGGTCAATGTGACAGATGACAAGACAGCACAAACAGACTTGGGACTAAGATGGTTAACGGATGGTTAAGAAGCAAAACATCAGAGTTGTGAAACTCATGTGAATGCATTGGTTGTCAAATTAGAAACTTAAAACAACTTATTAAAACTAGTTTGATGTTTATTTCATTGACTATGATTATGTGATATGGACTTAATCATTTGCACTGTTTTCTGTTTTTGGCAACTAAGCACGATTCACATGTCTAAACATTGTGCTACTCAGAATGTTGAAACGTTGAATGTTCGAATTTGGAATCAGAGCTTTGTTACAAGAATGTTTGTTGATAAACTACCAGATGTAAGGATATTGCATTAAATGTGTTGAATGCACAGTTAGAACGCTTTGGACTAGCTATGATTTATTATGTATAGTTAGTATGGCTGCTGTGTTTCTGATCAGCTGACTGCTGTGTGACGGATAGAGGACTCTCTACCTGTAACATTATAGAATGCTTCATACAAATGTTGGAACAAAGGGTTGCTTACAGTCTATGAGAAAATATGACACGTCGTTGCTGCATAGTGTAGTTTGCATGAACTGGGCTTTATAGCTTGTTGTGAGCATAAACACACTGCAATGCTTCTACTGTTTCTGGGACTTGGTGAACAAACTGGAAGTACAACTTGGATTGTGTCATTTGAAGGGGGATACATCTTTACTGCCATCTGTGGTTCTGGAAAATTTGCTAATGACCATAGTTTATTGGCTTTTGCCTCTTCACAACATGGATGAAACATGTTCCACACATTGAGACCCATTGAGTCCCACCAGGCTGACAATATTCTGAATGCCTTCAATGGTGCAGCTCAGGCAGTCCTCCATTCCTAAGGTTTCAAATTCATGGCTTTTAGAAGTATCTTTAGAATCATGACTGAATTAGCTAAATGACTAGCTTGGTTGCCTGATCTGATTGCTTTAGAAAGCTCATCTTTGGCTGCTGTGGCATGGTAATAAAAAGGGGTTGGCTAAATTAGGACAATTTTTGGCAACCAGACTACAGAATAACAGAGGGAGGCTGGCAATATTTATTATGCTTGGATTTGATGAAAACGTAATATATTTACAAATAGTTATAGTTATGTGATGTTTATCACAATCTATTAATTTCTCATAAGCACAGTGAATAATGTTTGGCCTATTTCCTATAGCAGGCCTGTCAATGTGAATGTAATTATTCATGCTGTTATTTCTGTTGTGGCACAGCAGCTAACGACTGTGTTTTGTAATGTCCTACAATGTATATTTAGGGCCCAACAGTATTGCCACTGCTTCAAAATGGTTGAATATGTTTTTAAAATATGTTTTTAAATGGTTGAATATTGTTCAGCTTTATTCACAGTGTTTTCAAAAGGGAACAATATTACCAAATAAAAATGCATGGCAGTCACATAGCCTACAATTGTTAGTGTTACTGTGTTTCGAGTCACTAAATCACTACACTTGTTTGTCTGACTGATTAGTATCACTAAATCACTAGAACTCTTTGTCTGACTGTCATTACTTTAACTTAATCACTACAACTGTTTGTTTGTGTTTAGAATCACTAAATCACTACAACTGTTTGTTTGTGTTTAGAATCACTAAATCACTAGAACTGTTTGTCTGACTGTGATTAGTATCACTAAATCACTACAACTCTTTGTCTGACTGTTATTACTTTCACTAAATCACTACAACTGTTTGTCTGTGTTTAAAATCATTAAATCACTACAACTGTTTGTCTGTGTTTAGAATCAGTAAATCACTACAATTGTTTGTCTGTGTTTAGAATTACTAAATCATTACAATTGTTTGTCTGTGTTTAGAATCACTAAATCACTACAACTGTTTGTCTGTGTTTAGAATCACTGAATCACTACAACCGTTAGCCTGAATGTGGTAAAAACGGCATCCAAGAAAACTCCAACCTTAAAAGGGAGATTTAAACTAAAAGCCACAACTACAGAAGCAGATTGCCACTAGATGCCTCCTAAAATACAAATATCTGTTTTGGAGTGTTGATCTGTCCATGTTTGTGGTCATTACAAATTTACAAGAAAAACTGACTTCATCAAGAAGGGACTAGACAACATAAATTTTGATAGAATTATTTCAATTGTATGATTTTGTGCTAACTTAAAGGTAACTTAACCCCTCCAAATTTGAGCCTGTTGAGACACCTAGCATTAACTGTCTTGCTCATGGGCTAGTTTTGTTTGTCCAATAATTGTGTTTTATTGTTTTTTAACTGTTTTGTTGCAAGATAGATTACAATTTCCTCTTTGCATTCCCCAATGAATACAATCCAGGAAAGTTCAGAAAACAGATCCTGATCTAAATCCTTGCCCCTCTTGAGTGTCAATCATAATCAATAGTCCAATCTCCACTGAATATGTTTTAGTCCAGAATTAGGCTTTAGTCCAGGAATCATGCCATTGTCCTATGTCTGGGCAGTTCAATGTGTTATTTCTGCAGTGTCTCAGTTCACCAAACAAGCGGCCATGTGTTGTTAAAATATTAATGTTATTGTTGAAAAAAATAACATATAAATAACAGATTTATTCAAATACATGTGATTACTATACTGACCTGGTGCTGATTAGACAATTACATTTTACCAATCATTCTGATGTACAGATTAACATGTTTTATTACTGTTTACTTCTTTTGGGGGTAGAATATAGCTTTTGGTATTATTTATAGACCATAGTTTTTATATTGGCTTCCATTACTTTTGTCCACTGTTCTGTCATCTCTGTATCCTAACCCTAACCACGTATGAAATAAATCTTTGGGAAATGTTGCTTTGAAATGGCTGCTTGTACCCAGTGTTATATGTTAAACATTAGTACCATCTAGTGTACCACGGAAGCATGTGTGGCTGAATTTGATGGCATGTGGTAAGTTGACTGGTTTCAACAGACAAGAAGCAAAGTCCAAAGGATTTGATTTGTGTGCTGAATATATTGTCTGGTAGTTTGACACATGGGTGACCAAACAATAAAAAAATACTTGTGATTGCACTAAAAAGTACTATCAATGCATTTTCTAAAGTATATTCACATTGACTATTATGCTTACTGCATTTGTCCTGGCAGGTTTGTTTTTACATGAAAGGCAGTAGATATGACAACACATTTGAATTCTCGTTCCATTACAGAACAATGCATCATTACATCAAACAGCAGCACATCTGAAAAAGAAAATAATTTACAAAGAGCAACACTCTTACAATCATTCAAGTGCCATGACTTGAATCAAATGCAATAACCACTGATTAAACTTGTTTGACATCTACATTCGGTACAAAGAGCTCAAAATCCAATGTACTGTTAAGCCCAAAAGTATTCATACCCATGCCAAATTTTGAGCTATAGCTATACCACAAAATCTGGCATGCGCAGGAATATGTTTGGGCTTAACTGTATATTTTACAGAGATTTTACATTTTCTTCTACATTTCCAAAGGTGCATGTAATATAATCATATGGAAATCTAATCAAAGTAATAATTTTGCATAAATATACCATCTAGACCTCTAAAGACAGGAGCATAGTTGTAGATGAGAGCTTTCTCCTCCTCATGGGCTGAAGAAAACTTGTGGTGGTTCTTCATGGCTTAGGATGAGAGAAATAACGGGAATTATCATACTTATATTACCAGAGCTAAATACATCTGGAACCAGGGAAATAACCTAAATACATCTGTAACCAGGATAGTGTAGTAAAGGAACAAGGCACAAGGAGGTGTGAAACCTGATACACCACAGCTTTCAGACAACCGGCATTAAGGGTTTGAACCATCTGGTTTTTACTAGACTATAATGAATGGATACAATGATATGTTCTCTACAGATAAATGGTCTGATACACAGACAACCCAACACACATCCCTCTACCCGGTCACTCACCTTCAGAAACAAAGAAGTGTGCAGTGTAGAAAGAAGCTCTGACAGAGGCAGCAGAGTGTACCATGCCTGGCTTGTCAACCCACTCAAAGGGACTCTTCTCAGGGTGCCACTGGACAGCATAGAATGGGTAGCGATTGGCTACAATTAGAGAGTAAAAATGTAAGGCCTTATGTCTGACTGTAAAACACTATACCACAGTGATAATATGTAAGACTTCCTGTCACACAGTAAAACACTATTCCTCAGTGATCATATGTAAGACTTCCTGTCATACAATAAAACACTAAACCTCAGTGATAATATGTAAGACTTGCTGTAATACAACAAAACACTATACCTCAGTGATAATATGTAAGACTTCCTGTCATACAGTAAAACACTATACCACAGTGATAATATGTAAGACTTCCTGTCATACAATAAAACACTAAACCTCAGTGATAATATGTAAGACTTCCTGTAATACAACAAAACACTATACATCAGTAATAATATGCAAGACTTCCTGTCATACAGTAAAACCATATATCTCAGTAATAATATGTAAGACTTCCTGTCATATAGTAAAACACTACACCTCAGTGATAATATGTAAGACTTCCTGTCATACAGAAAAACACTATACCTCTGAGAAAATATGCAAGACTTCCTGTCGTACAGTAAAACACTATACCTCAGTGATAATATGTAAGACTTCCTGTCATACAGTAAAACAGTAAACCTAAGTGATAATATGTAAGACTTCCTGTCATACAGTAAAACACTATACCGCAGTGATAATATGTAAGACTTCCTGTCATACAGTAAAACACTAAACCTCAGTGATAATATGTAAGACTTCCTGTCATACAGCAAAACATTATACCTCAGTGAAAATACACAGAGGGAAAAAAGTATTTCATCCCCTGTTGATTTTGTACATTTGCCCACTGACAAAGAAAAGTTCAGTCTATATTTGTAATGGTAGGTTCATATGAACAGTTAACGACAGAATAACATCAACATCCAGGAAAACGTATGTCAAAAATATTATTATATTATAAATTGATTTGCATTTTAATGAGGGAAATCATTATTCGACCCCTCTGCAAAACATGACTTTGTACTTGGTGGCAAAACCCTTGTTTGCATCACAGAGGTCAGACGTTTCTTGTAGTTTGCTCAGGAAGAACTTTGTCCCACCCCTCTTAGCAAATCTTCTCTAAGTCATCGAACCTTCAGCTCCCTCCACAGTTTTTCTATGGGATTAAGGTCTGGAGACTGGCTAGGCCCCACCAGGACCTTCATGTGGTTCTTCTTGTGCCACTCCTTTGTTGCCTTGGCCGTGTGTTTTGAGTCATTGTCATGCTGGAATACACATCCACGACCCATTTTCAATGCCCTGGTTGAGGGAAGGAGGTTCTCACCCAAGATTTGATGGTACATGGCCCTGTCCATCGTCCCTTTGGTGCAGTTAAGTTCTCCTGTCCCCTTAGCAAAAAAACACCGCCAAAGCATAATGTTTCCACCTCCATGGTTAACGGTGGGGATGGTGTTCTTGGGGTCATAGGCAGCATTCCTCCTCCTCCAAACACTGCAAGTTGGGTTGATGCCAAATAGCTTGATTTTGGTCTCATCTGACCACAACAATTTCACCCAGTTTTCTTCTGAATCATTCAGATGTTCACTGGCAAACTTCAGACGGGCCTGTACATGTGCTTTCTTGAGCAGGAGGACCTTGCGGGCGCTCCAGGATTTCAGTCCTTCACGGCGTAATATGTTACCAATTGTTTTCTTGGTGAATATGGTCCCAGCTGCCTTGAGATCATTGACAAGATCCTCCTGTGTAGTTCTGTGCTGATTCCTCACTGTTCTCATGATCATTGCAACTCCACAATTTGAGATCTTGCATGGAGCCCCAGACCGAGGGAGACTGACAGTTCTTTTGTGTTTTTCCATTTGCGAATTAACTACAGTTTACCAGACACATTTATTCAAGGCAACTTACAGAATTGATTACATTTAAGTGCTTTGTTCAAGAGTAGAGATGACTCCTGTCAGTTCAGGAATTTAAAGCAGCAATCTTTCAATTACTGGTCCACCACTAAGAATTGGACTAGCGGTAGTTTCTTGAAACCATAAAATAATGGGATTCCTAATGAATAACTGCATCCAGCCTAGAAACACATCAGCCTTGTGACCTACCTGTCTAGTCCTGTTGAAACAAACAGGTAAATTTACTATAGTACCTTCCATTGTAGAAATAAACTCTCTCTTTCCATCTGTGTTGGTTGTCAGAACCTTGTAGAAACGTTTCAGTTTGGCGTTCCGACTGTAGTTCTGGTGACATGAATCATGACGTTATTTAGTTAGGTTTGAGGGTTTCTTTACAGCAATACACTGAAATTACACATAATTTAAAGCATCTCAGTAATTACAGAGTGAGGAATTAGTGACTAATAGCCTAAGTAACAAGCAGAACATAATAGGATGTAATAAGCAATATGCTCTATACTCTGGTATCTAACAGAGAGTTAGTTCTTAGATGCATTCGCTTCAGAAAGAGACAGTGTGAGGTGGAAATATATAACCCCATCTCCAAGAAAGTTGGTACGCTTAATAAAACAAGAATAAAACCAGAATGCAATGATGTGCAAATCATTGAAACATTATTATTTTAATAGAATATAGTACAAAGACAACATATTGAATGTTGAAACTTTTTGCTGACTACTTTGAATTTGATGCCAGCAACACATTTAAAAAAATCTGTGACATGGGCAAAGACAGACAGGAAACGCTGTTTAATGCTGAACAAAAACCTGGTGGTGTCATGGAGCTGGTGGAATTGGTGGAAGGACTCAGGCGCAGAGACGGTATGAAGGTATAATGAATCCATAGTTTAATTGAAGGATGAACAAAAGAAACAAACAAACTCAAAGCAGCTCTCCTGACTGGGTTGCATAGCCTACGGCTGTTAACCAAAATAAACCACACAACTGTGTGCAAACATTTAACATAAATAGGTTCCCCAATTGGAGGCAATAACGAACACCTGCCTCCAATTGGGGAAACCAAAGCACATAGAGGTGCCTAGAGGCACCTCTTCTGGCCACGTCCTGACTATGGCCCCAGCCAGCGCAAAGATGGCTAGGGGCATAGCCAGGACGTGACAGGTGGAATATCTCACAACTAATTTAGTGAATTGGTACCCAGTCAGTACCATGATTGGGTATTGAAACGTTCCAGAGACAATGGGTCAGTCAGAAATGAGCATGGGGAGTGGATCACCAATATGTGACAGACTGGCAGAGAAATAGTGCAACAACTTAAGAATGATCTTTTTTAATGTCAAATTGCTAAATGTTTGGGGATCTCATCATCTATGGTACATATTTCCATTAAAAGATTCAGAGAATTCCAGAGAAATCATGACAAAGTCCAGTGATCTCTCGGCCCTCAGGTGGCATTGAACTAAAAACAAACATGATTCTGTGGTGGAAATCACTGCTAGGGCTCAGGAACACTTCTGAAAACCATTGTCTATGAATAGAGTACGCCACTACATCCAAAAATGCAAGTTAAAACTCTACAATGCCAAGAAAAAACATATTCAGCTCTGGAAAAAATTAAGACACCACTCCCTATTTTTTCTTAAATCAGCATCTCTACATGTATGGCAGCCATTCCATTCCAGTCTCTATACCAACACAGGCACACCTCATTTTACTTAATGACGTACTGATTAGGTGATTACCTGAACCATAATCTAATTGAACAAAAAAAGTATAAAACCACTGCTGTGGTCATCACTATCCTCCTGAAATAGGACCAGCTGGATGGCAAAAACAGTGCAGGTTGTACCTCAAAGGTCATTTGAATACAAAAAATAACTATTACATCAACTAATTTGAATATCACTCAACAACCGTAGGATGATTGCCCTACAAAAAGAATGTCAAACAGCAGCTGGGGTGAAGTGCATGGCGAGGACAGTTAAATCTGGCCCAGAGGTATCATATAGAGATTGAACAGAAGCGGTCCGAGAACTGATCCCTGTGGAACTCCACATGTCATAGCCACTCTATCAGATTCATGATTACCGATGGTGACAAAGTAACTCCAGCCATCGAGATAAGATCTGAACCAATCAAGGACTGTCCCAGAGAGTCCTACCCAATCTTCCAGCCTATATACAAGTGTTCTATGATCTACAGTGTCAAATGCTGCACTGAGATCAAATAGAACTAAAGCCGTTATTTTATCTGAATCAGTATTCAGCAGTATATCATTTAAAACTTTAATCAGGGCAGTTTTAGTACTGTGGTGATGTCGGAAGCCTGACTGACATTTGTCTAAGAGACCGCTTGAGGTCACAAAATTGCTGAGTTGATTGAAGACAATCTTCTCAATGATCTTTGCGATAAAAGGGAGATTAGAAACAGGTCAATAGTTGTTCATTATAGATGCATCCAGTGATCTCGTTTTTCATAGGGGCTTAATGGCAGCTGTTTTTAGAGTTGTTGGAAAATGCCTGATTGCAGAGAGCTATTAACTATTTGATGCAGGTCCATTGTAATAGAGTTAAAAATATATATTTTTAAGTCTGATGGCAGTGTGTCGAGACAACATTTAGAAGCTTAAAGATGTCAAACTGTTTCTTCTAGGGATTTTTGATCAGTTGTATTAAATTGCGACATAATAACCAAGTTATGACTTGGTCGTTGTGATGGTACAGTGTCCTTGTTAAACTGTGTAGTTCTGATGGTCTGTCTAATACTTTACATTTTATCACTAAAGAAACATGCAAATTCATTACATTTCACAGTGGACATGAGTTCTGATGCTATCTGCTTTATTGGGTTTGTAAGCTTGTTGACCATGACAAATAAAGTGCGGGTATTATTGATATTCTTGTTAATGATTCCTGATAAATGTTGCTGTCTGGCTCTGCGTCACTCATTGTTGAAGCTACCAAGGCTTTGTCATAGTGAATTTGAAGTTTAGTTTTCCTCCACTTATGTTCTGCTTTCCTACATTCTCTCTTCAGGGTGCTTACCATTATGGTGGTTCTCCATTGTGTTTTCTGTTTGCTCATAGTTTTCTTTTCCTTTACTGGTACAACACGATCCATGACATTCAATAAATTCACCCAACATTAATGTGACAGAGTGGTGGAGAGCATGACAAGACGCATGAAAGCTGTGATAAAGAATCTGGGTTATGTTGTGGAAAATCAACTACTCTTTACTAAAAACAAATGCACTTCAACTCAGGACTTGGTGAATCCAATAGACTTTAATGAAAATCATACAATAATGACAGACATTAAAGCCAGGTCCTTCTGCAGATACACCCGCAATGTTCTGAGTCCGGACCATGGCTTCTATACAGAACTTTCACACATTACGCCATCTGACTTTGTCTGGTTGGCAGCCCCCCTGAGTGGGGTACACTTCTTATCTTCTACCTCCCTGAATGCTCGTAATATGCGACAGTAATTCACATCCTCCTTATGGTTCATACTTGGGTCATGTCCATCATTGTCCACAAAGTAAGTGTTACGTTAAGCTCATGGGCCACACTCAGGTCATCTCTTATCACAGAGTAGGCTTTATGATCAGCTCATGGGCTACACTCAGGTCATCTCTTATCACAGAGTACGCTTTATGATCAGCTCATGGGCCACACTCAGGTAATCTTTTATCACAGAGTACGCTTTATGACCAGCTCATG
>JACXGJ010011499.1:0-19707 GCA_016801105.1 Esox niger | reverse complement strand
GCTGTACCCTGTATTTTCCCCCATGAATTGACACTCTATATGGATTCTTTATATTATTCTTCATAGAATTCTTTCTGGAATTCTTTGTTGGAGTTATTAACCTAAACACAGCCAGCTGTTGGTCTATGCGGTTGTGGAAGATTAATTATTATGCATATATATTATATATGACGGATGCATTAATATATTCTATTTGCATAAATTAGGTTTATTAAATATGTGTTAAATATGTAGGATTTGTGTATATGATATGCAGGCTGGATACTTTGCTCTGTCTAGGACTTGGGGAAACATGTGGTTAAAAGTGGCTATAGCTTGTC
Source organism: Esox niger (assembly GCA_016801105.1). Classification (NCBI taxonomy): domain Eukaryota; kingdom Metazoa; phylum Chordata; class Actinopteri; order Esociformes; family Esocidae; genus Esox; species Esox niger. The sequence continues at coordinate 19,387 of JACXGJ010011499.1, read as the reverse complement.
TCCTCTCCTTCAGATCTCTTGCCAGCAAATCCTTGTTCTCCTTTTGGCCCCAGGCCCAAATATGGGAATTCATTAGATTAGGTCCTATGGTCGTAGGAGTTGGAGCATTATGATGAGAACCAGATGTTAGAAGATCATGAGGGGCCCCACCAACTGTGTATCTTTGTCATACCTTGGAACGTGCACATGAGTGTATGTTGTCTGTGTATCACCTACAAGCTTGTAATAAACTATAAAAATTAATGTAATGGATTCCTAGAGTTTTTATAATTAAGAAATTAGAATTAAGTGGACTCAACCTGTCGAACCTGAGAAGTGGAAAAGATTTATCCGCAACAGGGTGTAGGCCACTGTCTGTACGGACTGGAGCCCAAATTGTCAGATGCCCGCCAAAACCAAACCTTATTTAAACTATGGACAATGGGGGAACCACAGACACACCCCTGCTCTCCAAGAAGCCACCCAGAGTTGCCACCTGGCCATGGAACGTCCCGCCCAGAAAAACAGCCCCACCCAACTGCAAGACCCAGTTCTCTTAATGAGAAATGAATGAACATGAACACCTGAGAAGTGCACTTTGAAAGAAAACTGGCTTGCCACATGGAGGAAACACTAACCTTTTTAGTATAGATAAGACAGAATGAACCACATTTTTGTTTCATCATGGCCCTTTTTTGTTCTGCTCGTCGTTAATATGGGACTGCGCACACACAGTAGGTTGTGGATGTGTTCTGTGTGTTTGTTGTGTGCTTTTTTTGTGTGGAGGGGGACATGCACTATGACATTTAATTTGTTTTGCCTTGGTCTGGTGGTTGAGTGTGGGGGGGGGCATTTTATGGGGATAATAACATGTTGAGTATTTCAGTGTATAGTGCATGATGCACAATAATTACTAAGAAAATGATTGAAGTTGCTGGTAATTGTTCTCAGATTACTAAGTAATGCTATTTAACATGTTTATTCTGATATTTAAAGACTAGTGAATTCTTCTGGCAAGCCCCCTCTTCCTGGTTTTGTTTTCTTAAAAGAGCAGGGCTCTTCTTTTAAAATGCTTAGAAATTCCCGCTAATGGTGCAAATTTCCAAGGCAAAGGCAGAAGAGCAAGGAACCCTTGAGCATGAAATCCATGTTCAGATATGTTAGGCGTTTTTCTACTGAGAAACGCACGTGGGCCGGGAGCATGCTCCCCACAATTTATTAATTCTGCATTGTGAATCTTTAGTGATATCACATACTACTGCCATTTCCTGCAGAGTTGCCATCACATGGTAAAATCCACAACCACGTTTTTGTGCCTCACGGTCAGCTAACTGCCATTTTCGCTTGTTTAAAGTTGTTACCCATACAGATTTCATTATGTTTTTCTCCATTATTGGGGATAAAACAGAATACAAAGCAGGGGTTAAATCAGATTTTTTTAAATGTAGGCTGTCAAAGGGGTCCTCCATTTTATGTTCCCTTTACATTAATGACATAGGTGTATCTGTTAAAGGTTTGGTTTGGGTACCCTGTGGCCAACTGTTCTAATACCTTATACAAAATAATTGATAACAATATTCCAGGTTTTCTTCAAATGGTTTAGAAATCTGCTGTTTTCACACCTCATTCATCAATTAAGATATCTGGAAAAAACAGCAGTTAAGGTAGGCTAGGTTCCTGAATGGGTAGCGTTTATTTATTTACATTATTTTAGGGCAACAAGCTAGCTATCATTAACATTAGCTATCATAATGCTCCATGCCTCCATCCACACCTTGATTGACCTGGCTGTGTGGCATGCTGCATTGTCCTGCTAGAGAAAACTATTCTCAGAGTGGGGGAACATTGTCAGAGCAGAAGGAAACAGGTGTTATTCTAGGATAACCTTGTACTTGGCTTGAATCATGCGTCCTTCACGTAGACAAATATACCTAATTCCAGCCTTTGTCTTTGTGTGTTATTGTCAGATGTCAGCTCAATTAAAAGATGCAAACTACCAGCTCCGCAGTCTGCTCCATCTCTCCAGTCTTCTGTAATTCCTGACAGAATAACACACCTTGAAAGGAGAGCAGAGTGAACATATATTCTGAGGGGAATGACTAAATGATGATCAGGTGCGCTAAACGAGACAACAGGTGCAATGAGTTGATGAGATGCGGCGATGGTGTCAGAAGGCCGGTGACGTCGAACGCCGAAGCCCGCCTCCTGCAGGGGGAGGATGGGCAGTAGATGGCGTGGTCGTCACAAAATGGCAGGCTTCTTCCGCACCTTCTTACGGCCACAAACTCAAAATTTGTTGAAAATCGGACAATTGGACAAAAGGAGGCTGAGACAAAACCTCACATATAAAATGGCTTTCCCTCCAGTTCTAATGGTAAATATTCGTGCAAATAAAATATCCACCAAGTTTTGGGGAGACAAAATTTGCAACAAATTTTAGAGATCTTTCACAAAATCCAAAATGGTGGAAAATATAGTTAGATGCAAATTAAAACGATCTCTAGGAAGGTTGTTCAGCACAAGGTCATGCATTGTATGATACTGGTTTCATGTCTCTAGGCCACTCACAGCCTAAGTTATAAGCATTGTGAAAATGGCGGCGTTAGAGGCAGTGACCTCTGGACAACAACATTTGTCTTTGTGAGTTTGGCAGAGCCCTCTACGGATGTGACAAGTTAAAAAAGAAATTGTTTAACTTGCAAAAATGGCAGAAGAAAGAGAATAATAATAACAAATAAAAACTAACAATTACAACAGGGTTCCTGCAGATATATAGTTAATATATGTATGGTCTAGAAATATTATCACTATCTTACCACACTCAGCCATGAAATTAATTTGAAAACAAATTATTTCTAGGATCATAAAAGTACTGATAGAACAGTACATTTCACCAGACTAGTTTTGGTTGGACAGTACCCATTTTATGATGAATGGTCATAAACCCCTGAATACAATTTTAAAAAGCTGTAAAGTTCTCATCTCATTTTAATTTTAGAAACAAGCTGACCCCATTCAAGTTTACTGAATATGGACATTAATATGCCCCTTCTATTAGCTCCATTGCAATGTAACTAATTGCCAATGCTCTTCATTACAACCAATAAGCTGCCATTTTACAATCGTTTTTTTTCTCTCCAGCTCTGAAGGTGATTGGAGTGAAGTCAACTGTGGTTCTGGGCGAAGATGCTGACCTTTTCTGCAGATTGTCTGAGGCTGAGGAGTTTGATCAGATAACATGGCAGAAAGAGACAAGTGAAAATCCCAAGAAACATAATTTCTTTGTCATTAAACCCAATGGGATTACGAAAAATGTGAATGGATTGAAAGATAGAGTTCTGTTTATTGGGAACACATCAGATTATCTTGGATCGATTCGAATAAGAAATGTCACACTGTTGGATGAAGGCATCTACACATGCATCTTCAGTGTTTCCAGAGGACCAGAACAAACAGAGATGCCTCTGACTGTGCTCGGTAAGGAATTTAATCCAGTCTACATCTGAAGATATGTAGTAGATGTGTAGTAGCAGAGACTTAATCTGCTCATTGATTTTACAGATATGTTTTAAATATGGTCTTAACCCACACTTAATTGGAAACCAGAGAGAGGAATTGTTTTTTAGCAAATTTTTGCAGACACAGATTAAGCATAGTCCAGGACAAATGAAAAGCTCAATGGAATCTTTTATTGAACTTGATTTTTCTAGATAAATAAAAACTGTTACAATGTGGATAAAGTATTAATTTTTACCTTTTACTTAAGGGACAATGTTTACATATCACAGCTTGCTAGGCCAAGAAAAATCTTAGCAGAACTATTGAGGCTGTACATCAAGGTTCATCACCATATTTATAGATAAAAATGTTTTTATCTGATTGGTGTTTTTTTGTTAGATTATGTATTGATTCACATTGTGGCTTAATAACTTCTGTTGTCTACTTGTTTTATTTCTTGTCATAGTTCCTCCAGTGATGACAGTAACAGGTCACATCTCTCCTGTTGGGGACAATGACCACGTCTTGGTAACCTGCATTGCTGCAGCTGCCAAGCCAAAGGCAGAAGTCAGTTGGAACATCGGTGCTTTGAATAAATTGTTGAGGTGGGTGACAAACTCCACCCAGCACGCCAACGGCACCAGTACAGTACTCAGCCTGCTTAGTGGGATCCCAACCAGAACAGCCAATCAGAAACCGGTTCAGTGTGTGGTCAACCATTCTGCCCTGGAAGAAGAAAGAACCCTCTCCCACACCATAGACATCCACTGTAAGTACAGACTCCTGCCTTCCCAGGCTGTGGAACTAGTAAACACTCTCACCACTCTGTCTCTGTGTCAGAGCAGGTTCTCTCCTGCCGAACCCGCAACCCTCTGTTCTGGCCTGTAACACCTGCTGTTATGTTTTGCTTCAGCACAGCTCTATGACAGTGTTATGTGCCTCAACAAGGGCTGCTGCCAACTTCTACCAAGAAAACAATTCAGTTGATAAAGGAAAACGTCATCAACTGACTACATTCTTTGTGAAAAAGCACCACTTTAAAATCTATTCTGTAATTTACTGGAACCCAGAGCAAAGATGGAAGAACCGGAATGATGTGCTCTGTCCTCTTAGTCTTGGTTAACATTCTAGTAGCTGCATTCTGAATGAGCTGCAGCTGTTTTACAGTCTTTTGGGGGAGTCCAGTTAAGAGGCCATTACAGTAGTCAAGCCTAATAGAGATAAACCACAAATTAGCTTTCCTTTTTCTTTTTGGGACACCAAGCCCTTGATATATTTTTAAGATGATAGAATGCTGTTTTTATGACCGCTTTGATATGACTGTTAAATGTGAGGTCTGAGACTGTCAGAACACCAAGATTACGGACTTGGTCCCTGATTTTTAGGGCCTGAGAATCCAACTCTTTACTTATACTAGTTCTCTTACTTTTGTTGACAAATACAATAATGTCTGTTTTATCCTGGTTTAATTGTGGACGATTTATTTTCATCCAGGTATTTATGTGCTCTATACATTGACATAGTGACTCTACTGAGCTGTCATCATTCAGTTTGAAAGCAACATATATTTGAGTATCATGTGGCTATAGTAGTTAATGTTGTTTTTCAGTTGAATTTGGCACAGAGTTATCATATAATTTGTAATTATAACTAATTTGTAGCCAATTGATTATATTTCGACACTAGCCTGGGAACGCCTCGGGATCTCCCAGGCAGAGCTGGCAAATGTAGCTCGGGTAAGGGAAGTTTGGGGTCCCCTGCTGGAGCTGCTGTCCCCACGACCCGACAATGGATAAGCGGATGAAGATGAAGAAGGTAGCATATAGAGCTTGAACAGAAGTGGTCCGAGAACTGATCCCTGGGGAACTCTGCATGCCATAGCCACCCTATCAGATTCATGATTGCCAATGGGGACAAAGTAACCAACACTCTCTTTTTTGGGTTAATAAGATACTTTATACTGTGAGCTCAATCAACGTTTGCATTGGTTTAGGATTACAGTCTAGACCTCCTGGTTAAGCGAACAAGAATGACACCGACTCTGGTTTAGAGGACACGTTTCTTTACAATGATGGTAACGTGTCCGTTGGGGGTTGATGTGAGGAAGCAGGGCCTCACTGATTGGATATCACGTCATCCCTCCACAAAACATGGTAAAACATAAAAGGACAGCACTGCCTGCTCTGTTGATTGTACTTTAATTAATATGCTTGGTATCGGTGTGTGACTGTAAAACTATTTATTTTATGCAACCTCAGTCATTTTCTCTGTCCTCTCTCTTTCTCAGATCCACCTCAGACTGTAAACATTAAAGCGTCCCCCCAAGCCACATCCTTCATATGTGTTACAGACGGCAACCCAAGGCCAAACTACACCTGGAGCAGGTACGCGTATCTATGTAAACCAATTCAAACCAGGTTAAATAGAAACTGTTACGGACACGACGCCTTATAAAATCCATTTAATTGTATTTGTATTCTGTTTTTAATATCCCACCTACATGTGAACCCACTAGGCAGTAGTGGTGGAGGGGGTCTTTCTTTTTCAGTCACACCAACTTGTAAATCTAAATGGGCCCTTCTCAACCACCAGCCTACATGATAAAGTGAACTTCTGAAACATACATCCGACACTAAACCTGCACATGAACAAAATGCTGCTATAACATCCAGCTTGCATAGTGTTGTTTAGATCAACTGCTTCACACTAACACAGAGGTTCAGGCTGGGAGCTTAAATGTAGTTTACTTAGAGAGTAATACTATGGCCTTGTTCTCTAATTCTCATAGTGTCAGAACGCTTTAGTAGTGGGGTGAAACGGACCAGGCGTAGGCAGAGGGTTGCAGGTCGGTGGACTCTTTAATATATAAACACAAAACAACAGAACACCGAGGCAAACTGCAAACTGAGATCTGAGAATGAACATAGACAAACATGAGCACTACTTACATGGACCGACATGGGAGCAATGACTCACAACTGAGGGGAGCAGAGGAGGAACATTTAAACACATACTAATTGGATGATTGGGACCTGGTGTGAACAATGAATGACAAGACAAGACAAATGAATGGAACCGGGATGAGTTCATGGCTGTTGGCAAACTGGAGAATGCGGGAGATGGCGGACCAATCCGTCACCTCACCGTCACACATAGATTATTTCAATCAATGTTCTTCTAGATTTTCTGTTCTTTTAGAGTACAGATAATGCAAATTCAATAGTTATTAATGTTACAGGACTATAATAGTAATATACTTTCATTAAAGCCAGGCCAGAATAATGTTCTTCTAAAGCACCAATCAGGGGTTGGATATGAGAATGTTTCCAAGGCATTGAGCATCCCCTGATTGACAGTAAGTCCACAATTTAGAAAAGGAGAGAAAATGGCATAGCTGTGAATCTGCTAGGAACAGGCTCTCCACCATAATAGCCTGGATGCTTCACTAAAGTTTGTCAGAAGCTGTGTGGGAGACTCTGTGAACAACTGGACAACTCTCTGGTCTGATCTGACCAAACTAGAGCTTCAATGCCGAGGACACAAGTTTAACACCACACATCACCCTGAGATCACCAGCCCACAAGGCATAACTGCAGCAGCATCATGCTTTGAGGCTGCTTCTCTGTGACATAGAAGAATATGCCAAGATGGTAGAGACTTGTCCAAATAGACTCATGGCTGTAATTCCTACGAAAAGGTGCCTCTACTATATATTGACTAAAGGAGGTGAATTATTATTTCATGTTGTTACACAATAAATGTGGAATAGTCCAAGGAGATTAACATATATATAAGTCACTGTTTCTGCTTAACAGGTTCCACAAAGAGAGAATTTTGATGATCATCAGATTTGAGAAGCGAACTGTATCATTAGGCATTATAACCAACCCACCCACACACCCTAACCCCAAGTTTAAACCAAACAATTATCTGATTTCCTCAGACTATGAATGTAATTCTCTGTCAATAAACACGCATACATACATGAATTAAGTTCCTTTTATCCTCTATCTCTCTCAGAGATGTCCAGCCATGGCCTGTGTCTTCAGTCAGAACAGATGGAGACACTCTGCATCTCCTCAGTCTCAGTTCTGATCTGAATGGTCTCTATGTCTGTGAGGCTTCAAACCTGTACGGAAGTGCAACTGGCTCCCTCTATGTACATACAACCTCTGGTGAGACCTCCTTGAATGCACATATAATCCCAGTGACTGCTTTTTAGTTACATTTCTACATGCTCACTTCAATAACTGTATGGCTTCATGGTATACAGACTAACTGCACCAGATTGCAGACCTCATTTCATATACAGTAACCTTATTTATTACAGGAAAAGTATTTTCAACTAAGTCAATGGTTTATATTCAAAGTTTATGGAATATGCTTGTTGCTACTGCTTTTCATCAGAACCCATATCAAAGAAAACAGAAGTATAGTGGTGCAATTGTAATAATAAAAAACGCAACCCAAACATTCACTTTTATTGAGCCCACACACATGTCCAGCTGTTTTCTATTGTGCACACACCGAAATTATTTCCTTCTCATTCTCTCCTTACTCAAATAGCTATTTAGTGCCATTCAAAACGTCTGTCAACAGAGGTTTTTAGCCCCTCACCTAAACCTTATTGGGTATTCTCAACTATGGCATATTTGATGTAACAGATTTTAATTTACCATTAATTTATCCTTTATTTAGGACCGGCTTTGGCTTAGCACACATGGATTTGTCAATATCTGTGGCAACCCACCAACGGGAGCAATGTGCCCCAGAGTAAGGGGTTTCTTTCACACGTCTTATCCCATATAACAGGGTATAACCGGGCAGGTCACCATAAATGGTTTTAATTTCCCTAACATATTGAATATTGGGAATCCGTAATTAGTTATTCCCTCACATACAACAGAATATTGAGAATATTTAAAATATTTGGTTATACATTTTTTTTATATCTCTGTTAATGATCATTATTCTATACCAGATACACTTTTATCAAATCATTTACAAAATTTAAACCAACTATTCTTATCAAAGTTTTTTTACCGGGCCGCGTAGGTTGAGCCGGCCAAGAAGAGCAAATGTCTCTTACTGAGTGACTGACTGACTGACTGACTACCCCTTGTTAAGTAACATAGTGGTTTGAGACGTGGACCTGCAAACTATAGGTCCAGAGTTTGTATCTCCTCGCCGGCAAAGCGAAGTACACATTATGAATTCCTCCTTATAGACGACAACTTTGCTGGCTAAAACCTCAAGTGATTACATAATCGCAAGCCTGAAATTAAACAGTTTACAGATATTGTGTGACTGTTTCTGGTGGATTTTCAAAGTACACATCCGTGCATGCATTTTGGGTCTGGATAGACAAACACAGTTGCTGGCTACAATATTGTCTATAGTCGTTATGTTACAGTGCGCCTTAACCTAAACTTTATAGGGTTATGTTGCGACAGGTTCTGGCATGGAAAAGTTCCTCTTCAGTCTTGCTAGCAATTGCTCAATTCTTTTGATTAATCCTAGGAAGTTAGTAGATACCAGTAAGCCTATTAATGGCTAATAAGCTGTTCAAACGGCCAGTGGCAAAATAGGATTTCTTCATAGACACGACGCAATACAGACACTCATCAAATGTAGAGTTCTGTGGTTTAGTGGTTAGCGACATGGCCTTTCACGTGTGCAACCTGCGTTTGAATCTTAGGAGGGCAATACACTCACCAAAATGATTATTAGGAAAACCTGTTCAATTTCTCATTAATGCAATTATCTAATCACTTGGCAGTTGCTTCAATGCATTTAGGGGTGTAGTCCTGGTCAAGACAATCTCCTGAACTCCAAACTGAATGTCAAAATGGGAAAGAAAGGTGTTTTAAGCAATTTTGAGCGTGGCATGGTTGTTGGTGCCAGACGGGCCGGTCTAAATATTTCACAATCTGCTCAGTTACTGGGATTTTCACGCACAACCATTTCTCATTACAAAGAATGGTGTGAAAAGGGAAAAACATCCAATATGCGGCAGTTCTGTGGGCGAAAATGCCTTGTTGATGCTAGAGGTCAGAAGTAGAGCAAAGCATTTGTGAAGCCACAACACGCACAACCTTGAGGCGGATGGGCTACAACAGCAGAAGACCCCACTGTGTACCAATCATCTCCACTACAAATGAGAAAAAGAGGCTACAATTTCTAAGAGCTCACCAAAATTGGACAATTGAAGTCTGGAAAAATGTTGTCTGGTCTGATGAGTCTCGATTTCTGTTGAGACATTCAGATGGTAGAGTCAGAATTTGGTGTAAACAGAATGAGAACATGGATCCATCATGCCTTATTACCACTGTGCAGGCTGGTGGTGGTGGTGTAATGGTGTAAACACTTTAGGCCCCTTTGTGCCAATTGGGCATCGTTTAAATGCCACGGCCTACCTGAGCATTGTTTCTGACCATGTCCATCCCTTTATGGCCACCATGTACCCATCCTCTGATGGCTACTTCCAGCAGGATAATGCACCATGTCACAATGCTCGAATAATTTCAGATTAGTTTCTTGAACATGACAATGAGTTCACTGTACTGAAAGGGCCCCCACAGTCACCAGATCTCAACCCAATAGAGCTTCTTTGGTATGTGGTGGAACGGGAGCTTCATGTCCTGGATGTGCATCCCACAAATCTCCATCAACTGCAAGATGCTATCCTATCAATATGGGCCAACATTTCTAAAGAATGCTTTCAGCACCTTGTTGAATCAATGCAACGTAGAATTAAGGCAGTTCTGAAGCCAAAAGGGGGTCAAATACAGTATTATTATGGTGTTCCTAATAATCCTTTTGGTGATTGTATTTTCCATTGCAGTCCGGCTGAACTAGGCTTTCCTGGTTTCATGTTTATTTTTCTTGTGGCCTCCATGAACAGACTAAAGTAAATTTGAGCCTAGTCTCATCAATAAACGGAATATAATTAATACAGCTTTTTAGTTTTTATATTGCAATGAATACATTGTTACCTATTGTTTTAGAAAAAGCAATCCTCAACCACAGGCACAAACAACATAAGCAAACATTTACTTGTATAAATTATGTTTTGGTTTCCTTTTCCATTTTTTAATAGTGATTACTCTATGACAAGTGCTGAAAAATCCTGGATGTCTTCAAGAGACCTGGGACTTGGGAGAAGACAAATCTTCAACCAAGTTAATGATACCAGAACAGCCATAACACATTTATGGAACTGTACTGGCGGGTTGGAACACCAATCTTCAAAGAGATGTTCCATCATAGGGGTGTTTCAATGCTGATGGTGATGGGGTCCAAAATCGTCGGTCCAAAATCTCCCTTATTGTGTGTTCAGGCTACGCTGTGTGAATGTGAAGGCTCTGACAACAGGGATGTGGTGCACACACCAGTCTTACTTAATCCAACATGTTCTGAGGGCAGAAAGAGATTGATTGGTTCAAGTGAACACCCAATCAAAATGAAAAGGAGGCGGTGCTCAAAGCTTTCTAGAGGAGACCATTGAAATTATGTTACAGACTAAATGGCCTATTGGTCAACATTACCAGCTATAGTAGCTATGGGTTAACTTTAATTGGCTTGCTAATGGGTGTGGTAGTTATGGCCTTTAATTAGTCATGCATTATTATTGTCTGTTAACTGTTTTCCTTCTCTCCTCACAGAGAGCTCTCTTGTCTGTTGGGTTCTACTTGGCATCTTCATTCTCCTCATTGTTGCTGCTGCCTTTTGGTTATGGTCCTGGAAAATAGGGAAATTGCCTTGGTAAGATAGTTTGGTGAAATATTATGCACTCGATATGATCATATTGCATTGATTGATCTAAAATGATACATGATTTAGCTGAAACGTAAATAATTCTTTGGTTTTTTTTCTAGTTCAAAGGCCAAAGCACCAGAACAGGTATGTGACCATTAGTAAATAGTGTCATTGTCAGCGGTGTCGTGGAAAAAAGGAGCAGCGGACTGAGGAAATCGTTAGAGATTCTTTATTAATTTGTTGCTGACCTATGCTCACAATGGCGAGACAATAACACACAAAGACCAGGGAAGCAAAGGGAACATATACAGGTGCTGGTCATATAATTAGAATATCATCATATTTCAGTAATTCCATTCAAAATGTGAAACTTGCATAATGTATACAGTCATTCCACACAGACTGATATATTTCAAGTGTTCATTCCTTTTCATTTTGATGATTATAACTGACAAATAAATCAGTATCTCAGAAAATTTGAATGTGTGGAAGGACTTTATAAAACTACCACTTTTGGAATGGAATTACTGAAATAAATCAACTTTTTGATGATATTCTAATTATGTGAACAGCACCTGTATACTGGGGGAAATTAATTTGGATGATGATCAGGTGCTCTAAACGAGACAACAGCTGTGATGAGTTGATGAGACGGGCGGTGGAGCTAGGAGGCCGGTGACAGCGAGCACCGAAGTCTGCCCCCTGCAGGGGGAGGATGGGCAGCAGGGGGCGCAGTCGTCACACTCATTGTCCACCATTGTATTATGAGTTCCTAATGCTTGTCTGCTGATGAAGCAAATTTCTCACTGGCCACTGATTACTATGTAATAATTTAAATACCTGTTGATTTCCAGACAAGGCAAGACTTTGAGTTGCCCATACGAAACAAAGAGGAAGTGACAGAAGATGAAGAGGCGGAAACATGATGTTGGAATCAAACCTAATTAACCTTTAAAAGGATAGCCTTGGTATTCTATTTGTTAATTTAGTTTTGTTTCTAATAAGTGGACTGAATGGCTATGTAGGTAAAACTGCGACATCAGTTTTGTAATGATTTGCAGACTTGTGAATGTCACAGTGTTGAGGAGACCTGGCGCAGGATGAACCATGAAAAGGGGTTTACTAAATCAGACTTTGTGTACAACATATTGAAAAGAACAATCCCTGAAATCTATCTGCAGTTAGTTCTGGGAAAAGGAAGTGTATAAGTCCCTTAGTAAACTAAGAGTTAAGCATTCACTAGCTAGAAAGAACATTTGATTAGTGCCAAACCCCATGATTTTAATCCATGTTGATTCCATGTTGTAGTAATCCATCCTTGAAATAACTCGGAAAACTTCCAAACATCTTTGTTTTGGCAACTTTATAGAAGACCCAGCTTCGATACAATAACAAAAATAAAAAATTCTCAGTATCTTGCTAGCGTGCTGCTTTTATACAAAAACAACTAACTCACTGGAAGCTCACAATCTCGACTGCACTCCATGATGTCCCCTGAGACCTGACATTCATGAAGAGATAGTGCAGTACTTTCCACAATAAATAACTCAACAGAGAAAAACAACACCTTTCTTTATAATAATCACAATAAAATGACATGCCTTATATTACATGTCTTTTCCTACAAAAAATATTTTGCTCAGTGTCATTGAAATAACAAGCATGTTAACCTGTATTTCTTTCACTTTGACCTGTATGTTAAAACTTTTAGTTTTTGTTCTGGCAGAAATGCACTTCTTTAAAGACATATTTTCTACGACAGAGAAAGCGGCCTTGTTACTGCATATGACATACAGTACAATGAAGTGGTCTTCTTTTCAACAAAGAAATATATATCCGAGCCCAGCCCTACACACCAGACGGAAGGCACACTGACTCCCTCTATGTACATACAACCTCTGGTGAGAAGTATCTTTACGTGTACATATAAATAAACTTGCTGCTTATACTTCAATTTCTACATGCCAACTTCTATAACTGCGTGGCTTCATGACATGCTGACTAACTGCATCAGACTTCAGACCTCATTTCACTGTTCAGTAGGAAGGAAAAATTACTATGCGTATTTTCACCCATGTAGTGGTGTAAAAATCAATAAAACAATTTGAAATGTAACAGGCAACAAATGCAGAGGCGTTTAAATAGGTGTTATGTACTTTCTCTTTTGGACCTTTTTTAGCACCGATGATGGCAAATTCAAAATTAAGTGCAATTGGTTTATTTCTTTCTGGGGGAACACCAGACTAGTCAAGCCTGGTGTATGTATGTATTTGTGCATCATCCCACATGCAGTGAAAAAAATCCTAACAATATAACTAAATTAGCATTTCAGCACCGTGTAGCTTTAGGGATGCGCTGTGAGTGTGTGCTGTTTTTGTATGCATTTGTTTGAACATGTGATGCAGGAATACCCTAGGGTGCAGAATGTCCGTAACACTGCCTGTCCTCTGGCTATGATTCAGCTTTAATTTACTTGCAAATGAACGCAATATAAACAAAAAACACAACAAAACCTGACTGCATTGTATTCAGTAATGAACAATCGACTGGATTGTGTATTCAGTGCTATAACTATAAATCTTGGAAAACACCGAAACTCCAACGTGTTTAGTAGGCTCCATAAACGTGGACTTCAGCGTCTTGTTGTACTCCAGGTTTGCATCCGTAAGATACCAGACAGAAGCAAAGGAATGTCCCATCGTTGCTCTGGGAGATGGGCCTGTCTGTCTGGGTCATGCAACACATCAAACCTGAGTGAAAACCTACAGGACCAGAGCTAACACAATGCTAAGACTGGGGTGCAAAACCACACACGCGCGCATACAGGCGCCCACGTGAACACACACACACGCACACGCATATAAACACACACACACACACACTGTGTTAAGATTGGGGTAGACATTGCTGTAATCCTGTCTGTGGGGGAGGTCTCTGCAATTATTGGATGGCCACACAGTACAGACAGTTATCCATAAGTTATTTCTCTTTAGTCTTTGATCATTGGGAGAAAGATTGTGTGAAAGACACACAGCTACACACACGCCTCTACTCTACACAAAGATACAGATACACACACACACACACACACACACACACACAAGTTTGATCAGCTAACTTCATGGGGACCAGAAAATAGAAATGGCATGCTCCATTGCCCTAATTTATTTTTACCCTAAACTTAACCCTAACCTTAACCTAACCCTAATCTTAACCGTAACCTAAAAAAAGTAAAATGTAACCCTAAACTAAAACCAACAATGCCTGGACCTTCAAGAAACCCCAATTCTAACAAAAAAATAATTGTAAGTTTGACCCTAAACCTAAACCCTGAGCCAGAAATTGACTTTTGCCTCATGGGGACTGTCTAGCAGACAGTCTGCCAGTGGGTTGTGTGAGGAGCAGGGAAGCAGTTGTGATAAGGAGTACTGCTGTTGTTTTATCAAGTGGAGTTAAGAAAAGCAGCTTGAGATTTTTTTACACGGCCACTTAGTGTGTGTGTGTGTGTGCGTGTACACTGTGTATGTTTATGAGCTTGGCTCACAGCTGTCCAAACCATACGTTACTGCCTAGATTAGAAGGTGGATATCAGCAGAATTGATTGTGTGTGTGTAAATGTGTGTGTGTGTAAATGTGTGTGTTTCTGTATAGATAGATACAGGTGGTTGGTTGGGGGTATTAAAGCCCCTCCTGTCCTCCAACCCTCCTCCATTTTCTCCATGGCCCACCATGCTAGCTGGATTGACTAATCCTCAGACAGACAAGGCCATGTAATGGAGGCCAACGCTGAGCCAGTTAGAAACCCTTGATGTTCTAACTAGACATGCTGCATCATCATGTGGCTTCATATGACATAAGAAATTCCTTCATTTATATTTTTTGATCAATTTAATTGGAGGCACACAAAAATCAAAGTGGTGAGGTACTTGTTCCTGGAGGGGGACAGGGGACCGACATAAATGGCACATGAGGCTGGATTACTATCACTGTGACACAGAATAGTATTTATTCTAAAAGGCAAACATTTAAAAAATATTTCTTGAAATACTAGATATTATAATATTAGTTTCTCTTCTGTACATTACTAATTCTGTTTCGTTTATATTTTTCCCATGTAGTTTTTGAACATTTCCCCAATTATCTCAATATCTAAAATCTGCAACAAATTATACATTCATATCATATATATAGCATTTCATCAGACCTTTATTTTGAAGGCGTGTGTGCTGACACCTTTTTATTTTAGACTGGACCTGGCTTAGCACACAGGAGTTTGTTAGTATCTGTGGCAACCCACGAATGGGAGCAATGTGCCCCAGACTAAGGGGTTTGTTTCAAACGTCTTATCCCTTATAACAGGGTATAACCGGGTGGGTCACCATAAATGGTTTTAATTTCCCTAACATATTGAATATTGGGAATCCCTAATAAGTTATTCAATCACACACAACATAATTGTCACGGGCACAGGTATGGATCCAAGCGCGGACTGGGGAGGAAAGGGGGAGTGGCAGGTGGAGTAGCAGGGGACGGGCAGTGAGGCGACTCACTAACTGGAGGCGACAGTACAGGCAGGTGACAGGAAGTTGTATAAATAGGTGAAGGGATGATTGGGAACAGGTGTGGGAACAGGTGCAAGCTTGCAGCTCAGGGACGTGAGCGCCCACCTCTGTGTGTTCGCGGAGGCGGTGACGTGACAATAATCTTGGGAATCTGTAATTGGTCATTTTAAATTATGTTTTGATATCCCTGGTAATAATCATTATTCTTTACCATATACCATGTTATCACATCATTTACAAAGTTCACATCAATAGTCATAATCTTAATTTCTGTTTGTCTCGTCTTTTTGTTCTTTAACTTCTTATTAAAGGTTTTTCTATATATCTTGTACAAGTTTACAACATCCTGGTAACATGTAACATCCATAATAATTTGACAAAGATAAATGTTAACTGCTACTGTTTCTACCTTTAATGTGTCCTATAATGTGAAAAATGCAATTGAAAAACAAACTGAAATCTTTGAGGGGAAATAAAATTCACAATAACCTAAGTGTGCACACCCTTAAACTAATACTTTTTTGAAAACCTCAGTCTTCTAGGAGTCTACTAGTATGGCGCATCTTGATGTGGCAATATCTGCCCTTTGCAAAAGCACTCCAAATCTGTCAGATTGCCAGGATATCTCCTGTGCACAGCGCTCTTCAGAACACCCCACAGATGTTCAGGTCTGGGTTCTAGCTGGGCCATTTCAAAAAGTTAATAATCTTCTAGCGAAACCATGCTTTTGTGGATTTGGATGTGTGCTTTGGGTTGTTGTCGTGCTGAAAGGTGTCTTCAACTTCATCTGCAGCTTTCTAACAGACACCTGAAGGTTTTGTGCCAAGATTGTCTGGTATTTGGAACTGTTTATAATTCCCTTGTTGTGGCAGTTTCTTAACTAATGTATTTTGGAGACATGTTTGCTTATCTATTACATAGTATGTAACTCTGGTCATTGGTTGTGACATGCATCTATATTATGTCAGAGAATCTTTAGGTTCTCTGACCATCTGCTCAACTGGCTAAACCATTAAAGGTATCTGTCCTTTGTTCCTTAGGAAAGTGATTGTTGTGGGACAGGAGGGGCAGTTGGCCCTTTAGGTAAACACAACAGTAAACATTATGGCAGGAAGGATAAGGTGGGGGGACAACCCTCCCACCTGTGCGACCTAAGATTGATGGGTAGCCCTTTTAACGATAATAAATACGAGCTGTTCATGTAATTTACTTTAGAGGCTCCTTGAATGATTATTCTGTAAGATTTGACGCGTCTCTCTATTTGCAAATAAACTGCTAATTGTGCCAAGAGAATTTTATCTGTCTTACTCCTTTAAGAGAAGAGTGTTTATCGATGACATTTCCATCACAACCTCCACCCTGACTAAGTCTTTTGAAAAGACTTTGGGAGACAGCCGGGCTTGGATGTTTTTGTTTGTAAGAAAAGGCTTCTGCTCTGCCTCCCTACCCCGTGCCCCATTCATATGAAGAATACAGGAGATTGTTGTCACAAGTAGCACACAGCCAGTACTTGCCAGAAATTTTGGCAGCTCCTTTAATGTTGCTGTGGACCTCTTGGAAGCCTCCCTGACCAGTTTTCTTCTCGTCTTTTCATAAATATTTTGCGGGATGTCCAGTTCTTGGTAATGTCTCTGTTGTGCTACATATTCTCCACTTGATGATGACTGTCTTCACTATGTTCCATGGTACATCTAATGCTCTGAACATTCTTTCATACCCTTCGCCTGACTGATGTCTTTCAACATTGAAATCCCTCTGATGCTTTGGAAGCTCTCTGCGGACCATGGCTTTTGCTCTGAGATACAGAAAATGTCAGTAAAATCCTACTAGAACAGCTGAACTTTATTTGTGATTAATCAGAGACATTTGAAATGATGGCAGATATATACTGACTTCTATTTACATGAGTTTGAATGTGATTTGTTAATTCTGAACACTGACACATCCCCAGTTATATGAGGGGGTGCACACTTATACAACCAGGTTATAGTAAGATCTTTATTTTTTACATGATTTATCTTTGTTTCATTCTTTTACATAACATAAACCTGGCATTTTAACAGGGGTGTGCACACATTTTATATCCACTGTAACACTAGCAGTGGTATATTGGGACAGTCAACAGTGAAGAGGGGACTCGCAAGGATGCTGGCCTTCTAGGCAGAGTGGCAAAGCTCAGACAGGTCAATAATTTCAAGTGGGCCAATAAAAAGAAAAGATTTATATGGACAAAAGCACTCTGATACTGGCAGAGGACGATTGGAAAAAAAGGCCAGCATCCCGGAATCGCCTCTGTACTGTTGAAGTTGACACTGGTGTTTTGCGGGTACTATTTAATGAAGCTGCCAGTTGAGAACCCTTGAAGCATCTGTTTCTCAAACTAGACTCTCTAATGTATTTGTCCTTTTGCTAAGTTGTGCTCCGGGGCCTCACACTCCTCTTCATGTTTTGGTGAGAACCAGTTCGTACTGTTCTGTGAAGCGAATAATACACAACATTGTACGAGATCTCCAGGTTCTTGGCAATTTCTTGCATGGGATACCCTTCATTTCACAGAATAAGAATAGACAGACAAGTTTACGAACCAAGTTATTAGATTTTGTTCATTTTTTTATTAAAATTACCTTTTTAATCAGCACCAAATTTCTTTGCAGGGCTGACATAATTGCAAACAATTTTTCGAATATAGGTTTATAAAATTTACTTGGATAAGCAAACACAACATGCCTTTGGAACTCAGGAATAATGGGTCCTAAACCATTCAGAGATTTATAAACTAAAAGCACCACTTTAAAGTCTATTCTGTAACTGACCGGAAGCCAATGCAAAGATTTAAGAACCGGAGTGATGTGCTCGGTCCTCTTGGTCCTGGTTAACATTCTAGCAGCTGCATTCTGAATGAGCTGCAGCTGTTTTATAGTCTTTTTAGGGAGTCCAGATAAGAGGCCATTACAGTAGTCAACCCTACTAGAGATAAAAGCATGGATGAGCTTCTCTTGGTCTTTTTGGGACACCAGGCTTTTGATTCTGGATATATTTTTCAGAAGGTAGAACGCTGTTTTGGTGACTGATTTGATTTGACTGTTAAATGTGAGGTCCGAGTCTATCAGAACACCAAGATTACGGACTTGATCCTTGGTTTTAAGGGCCCGAGCATCCAAATCTTTCCTAATAATTGTTCTTTTATTTTTGTTGCCAAACACAATAATCTCATTGTCTAATTGTCTAATTGTAGACAATTTTGGTTCATCCAGGTATTTATGTGCTCTATACGTTGACACAGAGAGTCTATTGAGCTGTTGTCATACGGTTCGAGAGACATATATATTTGAGTATCATCGGCATAGCTGTGGTAGTTAATGTTGTTGTTCTGTAGAATTTGGCCCAGAGTTAGCATATAGAGATTGAACAGAAGTGGTCCCAGAACTGATCCCTGTGGAACTCCGCATGTCATAGCCACCCTGTCAGATTCATGATTACCAATGGTGACAAAGAAACTCCGGCCATCTAGATAAGATCTGAACCACTCAAGGACTGTCCCAGAAAGTCCTACCCAATTTTCAAGCCTATCTATAAGTGTTCTATGATCT
>JACXGJ010011498.1:0-19706 GCA_016801105.1 Esox niger | reverse complement strand
TCACCTCTGTCACAATGGTGGATGTGTATTGATCCTTGCTGAACTCCCATCCATCTAGACATCCCTCAGTTTGATTCCTATAGCTGGTATCAGAGCCCACATGTCCTTTAAACCGAGAACAACGACTTAAAATAATCTCTCCCTTCAGGTCCTGTAAGGGTATGGAGTGATTCAAGTCCAGGCTAAAACTACTTGTGTTCAGCCAGGGAATCAGACACCGATGTGGAGGAACATCTGCCAGGAAAACCATGGCCATCCCAACATACCCATTAGGAATAGTGCTCAAACTGAGGAGAAAAAAAATGATCTTTTGGAAAGGTCCCCATTCACCCAAAATGGAAGCAATTTCTTCATAGTGCCTCATTTTTTTAGAAAGGCTGTGAATCACTGTATGTACAAATGACCTAGAAATGAATCCGTCATGAAAATGATATCTGATGATATTCAGAATTCTGATGGTCTGCTTAGAAGCTGCAGATATACATGAGATCAGTAAAATATGACACCCAGTGGGTGTGGTCTTGGACTGGTAAAGAAAAATTAATAAATAGACCATGCCCAACCTAGCATGAAGAAGTCTACAGCCAAATTTCCGAGTGGCTCATCTCCCTATTTAACAGCCTAATGAAGCTGCACCAGAAATGGCTGAACTTGGCTCAACTATTAGCAGGGCTTAGTTCCCTTTTGCTAGGCAATAGTAGGTCAGCTCTAAAAAGGTAAGACAAGGTAATTTTCCTCAATCTAGAAGATGAATAGTGAATGGCAAGAGCAAGATCTTTTATAGATTTTTATATTTAACTAGTTGGCTGAATGCCATTTACTGGTGCTTCCATAAAATAGTATAGTAAAACATTTGTTATATCTATAGTACATTATGCCTGAATTGCCATTGGCTTAATTGGTTGTAGGTTGAGTGGATGCAAAGGATTAGGCAATGAAAGAGGACACTGCTGTGAGCCGATATATTCCAGTTATACATGGGAGGTAAAACGCAACACCAATCTATACAACATTTTTCATTACAAGGGAAAATAACTTTTTTCAGCATTAACAATTTTGTGATGTCCAATTCAAGATTATGGATTTGGCCTTATCACAATCATCTCCCAAGAAGGTTCAGTAGAGACGACAATTAAGATGTGTTCACCAATAGACACGTCGCCTATCAGAAGTTAGCACATATGCACGATGCATGAACAACTCTCCCAGCCTGTAAAATTATGACAAATTTCTTTTATTTGGACTGTTATTTAGTGATGTAATATGCTTGATATCCTGACTAATGTTCATTGAATTTGTAGAAAATAGTATGTCATTTTGTTCTCAACGAATTATACAATGTACTGTAAAGATTTTTATCTGTAATATATTTTGTTCATCGAGAACCGATGATTTAAGTATCTTACATTTTTTGGAACAGTGGGGAACTTCAGAACTCAGCAAACAAATGACCAGATTGTTTCTAGCAACCAAAACATGAAAAAAAAAATATATAAAATAATTACTGCAAAAAACAAATAACTTCCCTCTAGTGATTGTATATGCTAACGTTGTTGTTTGTAGGCTGTAAACTGGCATAAGTGGGATTAACTCCTCTGATCTGTACATTATTTCTGAAACATTGTTGTCCATATTGCATATTTATTTTATATTATTTGTGTAATTTTTTTTTTTTTTAATTGACTTGGCTTATTCAATACCCTAAAAGTGACATTAATCAAATAAAAAAATTTAGCCACAACAATACATTTTTCTACAGTGCTTCTGCTCCCGTATGATTTCACTCTTTATTGCAGACAAAGCAGAAAGAGAGGGAGATGGGTGAAGGGGAGGCATAACTATAAAGGAACACATGTTTATGTGCATGGAGCTGGAAGTGCTACCAATGGACTGCAGCTCTCTAACACATTTTTTAAGATTAACAAAAAACCGCACAATTAACCAAGCACATTTCATGGGGCTTTTACTGTATACAATTAGGTAGAAGACATGAAACAGCGCTTGGTTTTAGGTAGCCAAACAACCACATACACGTCAATCAAATTGACATTGTTAAATCATTGTAGTTAATTCACATGGGATCTGTTAAAAAGCATGCGTTACAGAAGGTCAGAAACGTAATGCGTCAGTGGTACCGTAACGTTTTCAGTTACACCGGTACACTCATTTGGGGGGGTTGATACGTTGTCAAGCTGCAGCAATGGAAGCATCATCTGCTCGTCGGCCCTGGGGCTGAAATGTTAACAAGAACCTGTCAGGACACCCGATTTCACACTACTCACAAAAAAGAAAACCAATGATATCTGAATGCTTCCCAATTTGATGGACAGCCACTTTATTTCATTAATAATCGTGTTAATCAAAATTCCGGCGTACCTTGACAAAGATGCGCGAGGGGAGGAAGCGCCGAAGCAGCTGTCCGGACACGGTGGGGAAGCGCAGTAGGCTGATGTTGAGCAGGGGAAGATTCTGGTACCCAGCCATCAGAGGGTAGAAGTTATAGAGCATCTCATGCTCTGCCCCAGGGAGTATCCTCAGACGCACCTGCCAAGGTGAACAAACAGTCACAGGCCAAATAACTAGAAACCATGTATTAAATGCTAGAAACAATTCCAGTCCATTTTGTAAATCAACAGTACATTTGAACGGTTGGACACACCTCATTCAAGGGTATTTATTTTTGAGAGAATGCCAAGAGTGTAGAAAGCTCTCATCAAGGCAAAGGGTGGCCACTCTGAAGTAACTACAATACACTGCTCCAAAAAATTAAGGGAACACAATCTTCACAGTATAACACCAAGTCAGTTAAACGTCAGGGATATCCATCCCTCCAGATAGCAAGCATAAGAATCAAAGTCAACTGTTTTGGTGCAAATGAAAGTGACAACAGGTGCACTGGAGGCAACATCAAGAAAAAAAAAACCAAAAGGGAATTATTTTGCAGGTTGTGGCCACAGACAATTGCTCTCTCCTTATCCTTCCTGACTGATTCTTCTCTATTTTTGTGTTTTGCTAGTGTGGTTGTCATTACTGGTGGCATGAGGCAGTACCTGCAGCCTATTCAGGTTCCACAGGTAGTACAGCTCCTCCAGGATGGCACATCCATAGGTGTCATTGCAAGAAGGTTTCCTGTGTCTCCCGGTGCAGTCGCAAGAGAATGGAGAACATAGCAGGAGACAGGCCGTTACACGAGGAGAGCTGGACAGGGCCATAGAAGGATATAAACCCAGCAGCAGGTATCTCATCGAGAAACAGACTTGATGACGGTGGCATGAGGGCACGACATCCTCTACTGGGACCTGTGCTCACAGCCCAGCCACATGCAACCTGATTGGCATTCGCAAGAGAACACCAGTATTGGCACCCAATTCTCTTCACAGATGAGAGCTGGTACACACTGTGAGAGACGTGAAAGTCCGGAGACCACATGGTGAACGTTAAGCTGCCTGCAACATCACCCAGTATGACCGGTCTGGCGGTAGGTCCGTGATGGTCTGGTGAGGCACAGACCTCCACGTGTTACCCAACGGTACCCTGACTACTGCTAGGTACCGGGATGAAATCCTCTTCAGACCAGGTGCAGGACAATGCTCAGTCCCATCTGGCCAGAGTGTGCAGGCAGATCCTGGTTGACGAAGGCTTGGAATCCATTGACTGACCCTCACGTAACCCAGACCTGAATCCAATTGAGAACATCTGGGATGTTATGTATCGGTGCATCAGATGCCGCCAAGTAGCAACACAGACAGTCCAGGAGCTCACTGATGGCCTGATCCAGGTCTGGGATGAGACAGTCAACCATCACAGCAGGGGCATGCCCAGACGTTGTCAGGAGTGCATACAGGCATGTTTGTTCTCAAAAAAGTACACAATGTGCAGAAAAGATTTTCATCTTTAATATATTTCATTCATTGAGATCCACTGTGTGATTTAAGCGTTCCCTTTATTTTAGCAGTATAAAAAATTACTTTGATTGTTTAACACCTTTTTCAATAACAAATGATTCCATTTGTTATTTTATAGTTTTGAGGTCTTTATTATTGCTCTACAAAGTGAAAATAGTAAAAATAAAGATATACCCTAGAATGAATAGATTTTCTTGTCTGGTACTGTTTATTTTTTTCTTTTACATTTGTTGTAGGCAGCAGATCACACTTAAATCTAGGTAATGGTGGTAATTCCAGCCTTTCTGGTCTGCTAAACAAGATGACTAGAAATATACACGTGCGCTTCTGTAGAAGCAATTAAGAAATTATTGACTGGAAATAAACTTTTAACTGCTGCTGACTCACTAAATATGCAAAAGAAATGTGAACAAATGTGCCAAAGGTAACATGTGTCTCTTGCAGTGATCACAAAGAAATGCAGTAGAATCCTCCAAATCACTCTGCCTAAACAAACGGTCTTTCAGTTTTTGTTTCAATAGGTGGCACTAAAAGGGGCTCATGGTATACTGATGGTATACTGATTCAATCACAATCACCACTGTAGAGACTAATGTTGATAGTTTCATCAAACGCTACAATGCCACTAGAGTGGTTTTCAATTTGGTTGATCTGGTATTTCATCTATGTGGCAGTCCTGATGGAGCTGCATGGCCAAAACCAGCTACAACTAGCTTGGAACTCTATTGAATTCTCCTGCACTCAGTTTGGCTAACGCTTTATGCCATATTATAATAGAAATCAAGGTTGAGTAAGAGGATCAAAGCAAACTGTTCTCTGAACAGCACAGTGTCAAGAGAGGTTTAAACCAGGTGTCTTTCCTTTTTACTAGGTCCATGTTTGTGATTCATTTAAGTATGTTAAATGTGCCACCAAAGCTGGAGTTGGACACCCACCTGCTTGAGGCCTGAGAACATGAAGGCATCGCTGGGTTCCACAGACATCTCCACGTCCTGGACCAGACCTGTCCGGTTCTGTATGTGGTACCTCACTGGCAGAGATTCCCGCACGCGTCCAAATGACGGTAGCTCTGTAGTCATCGAACAACAACCACTGTTATGTAGTATATCTATACTGAATTCAATAGAAACTGATAGTATTTCCATCAGGTTTCAATTCAAGTTAAACCATATTCATGATTTTAACCGAAACAGACCTGCATGTACATATAAAGGAATGGTCTCCACCATCACATGGGAGAGGGTGACCACCGTGGTCACAACAGGTGCATCTGCACAAGAGGACTTCCTGAAATGGGAAAACAAGTTAAAGCTTACAGAAAAGAAAAGGACAGATTTCTTTTTGTGCTTATAAATGGAGCAGTAAAGAGTGACAGGCAGGAGTCGTGCAGACACACCTCTTCCAGGAGATGAGGTACTGTCCCGACGCAACGCTGCTCGTCCCATTGAGCACAGGGGGACACTGGAGGCTAAAACACTCGCTGGCACATTCGCCAGTCTGCAGCACCACTGAAAGATAAGAAACCAAGCCCCTGGTGGTTAAACAACAGGGAACTGATCTACGCTGCAAACTTAGAACACAAATTGTGTTCATTTGAAACCCATCCAATGGAACTATAACTCTAAAACCACCGTTCAGTCAAATCTTAATAGGACTCACAACTGGCACCACGTTCCCTCCGTAGTGCACCATTTCTAACCGGCCCAGTTAGAAAGTAGTGCGCAACACGAAATAGGGTTGTCAACTGGGAGAGTCGCAGGTGTCCTACCGTGTTCCACCTGGGACTGGGGCTCGTCCAAGGCCACCATGGTGGGGGCTAACTGCAGCTGACTGCTGACCAGATGCAGTGGCCAGGGGGACGCACTCAGGATGTCCGTCATCAGCAGGAAGGGCACGTCCACGTACACCCTGTCCAGGTGCTCAAACTGGCACACAAAACACAGCACAAGTTCAAAAGTTCAAAAATGGTTTATTTGTCATTTGCAATAACATGTCATGGCAATGAAATGCTTTCTGCAGTTACGTTAACCTGTAGCCATGAGCTTGGACTTTTTAGCCATGAGCTTGGACCATTTAGTGTGTGTGTGTGTGTGTTTAAACTGCACTCAAAACAACCTTTGCACAACAGTGCCTAATTCAGAAGAAAAAAAAGAAAAAGTTGTGGACCTTTGTGGATACAAACTTCACAGCAACGTCAAATGGAACGACGGTTTCTATGGTAACGGTTTCATCCTGCCAAACAGAAAGCCAACCGTCACACGGACAAGAACACACGTGAGGAATAGACAAAGACAGACCTGTCCATGAGGTCACCTGGTGGAGAACACTCACTTTGTGACACTTGCAGGTGATGTTTGTGTCTTCCGCCTGGGTAGACATGGTATAGGCTACGTGGAACAGGAAGATTCTGGGTCCCGTGGTAACACAGCAGACATACAGAGACTTCTCAACCTATTTAACAGAGGTAGAAAAAATACATCTGTCTGCATGTCGTTTAGACAATTGGGGCTGGTTTAACAGACCGATGAAGCACGATTCAGTCCTGAAATGCTATTTTAATGGAAAGCCTCTGTTGACCGTGTTTTTTCCATGATTGAGTGTAAGGTCGTGAAAGGCCTGAGAGCAGATAGGAGGGGATGTACCTTTTCTCCCGGCTGGAGGTCTCCAATAGCAATGTCTGGAAGCAGTGCAGGATGGGACTCGTTACATACCTCCAAACCATTCAGGGTCACTTGGGTGGACTGAGTGAGGTTTGCATCCTGGCCTAAATAAAGGTGGGAGCCAATATCAAATTAAGAATGAAGGGGCTGCACACAATTTAGAAGCAGTAACACGTAGTCCATTAAGGGGGACGTTAAGGCTTGTATGAAGAGGTCTATAACTTTACTCACAGAATAGAAATTCCCCATTCAAGTAGGGATTTGGGTTCTATGGTTCTATACTGGGCTACAAATGGAACTTCTTGTTACCTGGTTTAAGTCCGGCAGTGAGTTTGACATCCTTGGCCACTGTCTCCTCATTAGACTGGATAGAGACTGAGATGCAGTACATCTCATTGGTCAGAGCAGGTGGCTTGTGACTCAGCTGAACGGAGATCTTAGGAATGCGAGAGATTATCCTGAAGAACAAAACAACAGGAGACCAAGATGACTGGTTCTTCCCTCAAATATTATGTTCAACTTGTGTGGAAGAAAACTAGAAAGGCAACATTTCCTTTGACACCTGAGATCTTAATACATTTGTATGCATTAGATGCTCTAAGTCATGCTACTTCAAAGCTGTATGTGCATTGCTTTCCATATTACTAGTCTAACTGGTAAGTCATTCAATAAACTGTGTGTCAAAAACACTGGCAGTTAAAATGTTTGAGTCATAAGGGGAAATGACACCCTCAGTTGGGTGTGTAGAGCACACTGCAGTCTCACATGGTGCTGGCTTGGATGGACACCGTGTCCCATTGGACGTGCTGCTCTGGGACACGCCCCCTGCTCCTAAACGACCTGGCTGCTTGAATGGCCTCATGGGAGGAGGCCGCGTCGCCACCGCCGCCTCGCCAGTTGAGGAAGACACACCGGCCATTATCTGTGCCCAGCATCAGGTCCACCGCTGTAATCTGACCCACACCGAATGTCGGTTACACACGAAGTGACAGTGAAGAGATAACGTGAGATCACCAGAGAAAGCAGCGAGCGAACCCAAAGGGCTGTGCAGTACCGTTTAGGACACCCTCACCTCTATCTTCTTGCCCACATCCTCAGTTTTAGCCACAAACTTGAAGCTGTATTTGCGAGTCTTTCCAGGGACCAGACACATGTTTTCCTGATTCAAGGGCTCCAGGATATCCTGAGACTTACACGACTCCTCCACCACACAGAACCGGTTATACTCCTTAAGAAAGACAGAGATTCAGTTGTAAAACGGAATCGTGCCGTTCCAACGAGAGCCCATTTTATCTACTGCCCGGGTGGTTGGGGTCAGTAGCCGCCGGGAGTATAAACCGTGGGTCAGCACCTGGTTACTGAGGCTGACGCAAAGCTTAGAGAAGCGGACAGGGTGGGGGCAGTCAGCTTTCAGGTAGAGATGCAGCTGGACCGGGTCGTCCAGGTGGAAACTAGGCGACAGGAACTTGGCCTTGCACTGCACTGGAAAGACAACCACAGCGGCACATTGGCGGTATGTGTCAGGCGGACTGACTCCCGACATTCAACCGCTCTCGTACATGTGAAGCGGTCAGTGCGTCTCTGTGGGTGCACAGCAGAAGGAACTGACCAAAGGGCACGTAGTCCTGCACCTCGATGGTGAACTGGTTGCTGCCAGCAAGGGACACGCGGTCGCTCCACAGGGCCTGAGCTGCCTTGGCTGAAGCCTGGTCACAATCCGGCTCGGCCTCCGGGACCTCGTTCTGCCGACACGGACACGGACTCAGCTTTACCACGCACAGAACCGGGGCAACAGACGTTTCAACACGACAGCTGCCACTCACTCACTCACCATCAGGACCTTTATGAGGTTCTTCTCAATCCTGGATTTCTGATCCTCCCAGAGCGTCGATGCTGCGGAGGAACAGGAATGTGGGACAGAACGGAAATGACCACGGGCCGTATTTTAACTGGGGGGGGTATGTACATGGGAAGTGTCCGGTCTTTTCAACACTGTACCTCGTCCAACGAGCTCCATGGAGTAGGTGATGTAGTCCTTGACATGGGCCATCAGGTAAGCGCATCGCAGAGCCGTGCTGAGGATGGAGGTCAGGAGGCTCCACCAGCGTTCTGTACGGTAGTCACACATCACATAGTCTAGCAGCCTGCACGCACGCACGCACGCACGCACGCAGACACGCAAAGCAGCCATCAAAAAAACAATACTAACCAAGAATCTTTCAGGACCAAACAAAGGTAAGCACAATTTAAAAAAAGACTAGAATTCACAGACATGAACTCCATGACAGATGTCATTACACTAATTCCCTCGGTAACACATCGGACTTTTGTCCCACTGTGCTGGCTGACGAAGTCTTACTTCAGTGCTTTGGTGTAATCCTTCGCATGGTAGTACTCCTCTCCCATCTGCACCACTAGAGACAGACATACATTGATGAGTAAATAGGTGTGGTACATGGCCACGATATGATGAATACTCATGGTAACAGTGTGTCCTCCCCATTCAGTCATATGCAGAACTCACTCAGGTGGCTCTTCATCCGGGGACACTTGTATTTCTTGAACTGAGCCACAGCGTTGCTGAGCAGAGCGATGATAAGCTCCTTTAATATACCAAACAGAAGAATCAATCTCTCACACATATTCACGCGCACACACACGCACACGGCTTGGAATATAAATATGGAAGAAGGTTCTAAGATTTGCTGGTATAACAGATCTTATCATAATAGAGCCTGGATCCTTCAAGGCTTGAGGCAGAACCCTGTTTGCAAAGAAGTTGGGACACTCCATAAAATGCAAATGAAAACAGAAAGCAATGAAGTGCATGTATCATGTATGCCTATACATAACTGAAAATAGTACAAAGAGAACATACCGAATGTTGAAACAGAGAAATTATATTGTTTTTGGAAAGATACATGCCCATTTTGAAGTTGATGCTAGCAACATGTTTCAATAAAGTTGGGACACAGATTACAAAAAACTGGAATGATTGTATAATACTGAAAGACTAAACCTGCTGGAACAACACAACAAATTAGGTTAATTAGCCACAGGTCAGTAAAACCGTTTTTAAAACGTTGGGACGGGCATGTCTACCACTGTGTCGCATCACCTCTGCTTTTAACAATCCTCTGGAAACATTTGAGCGAAGAATGGTTCACACCAGGAATGAAAACTCCTAGGATCACAGTTGGAGAGTTGCAAATGTTTGTTTCATTTAGGGATCACTAAGCATCCAAACCTACAAAGACACCACCTCAAGCTAATAAGTTGTTTGGAAGGGGTTGCCAGAAAAACAACTCTGCTCACCAGTTTGTTAAACATTACTGGCACTTTTAGCCAAGTACTATGGTCTGTTGAGATTAAAACTGAGCCATTTGGCAACAAACACAAGAGGTGGGTTTGGGTTTAGCTGATCAGGAGAGTCTGTAAATGAGAAACAAAGACTGAATTGTCTGGAGTGTTTCTTTCTGGGGGAATGGTCTCAAATCCCTTCCTGTGTGCTCTCCCACCTCATCAAACAGAGTAGAGCTAGGATCTAAGTGAGGAAGCACAAAATAATAAATGGAACGGTGCCAATAATTCTGGCATGTTTTTTTATATTTCAACAATTTTAAGTCAATTAAAAGGTTCGATTCATGCTACGGTTAGGGTGTAAGATTAACCAGGTAAACGCAACAAAAATCACAGCCTTTTTTGTTCATTTTTACCTAAGCTGTCAATTATTATTGAGGCCACTGCATGTTTATACTCACTGACTGTGCAAATCCAACCCTGTGGACGCATGCCAAATCACTGTGCCATGAAAGAGACTAAAGAGTTTATAGAACAGGAGGATTGCTGTGCCATGTTGAGTGACTGAAGTAAAGAGTGTGGTCTAACCGAGTGAGGTACATCCTTCTCCTTCACTTGCAGCGCCTGGATACCAGCTTTCTCTTTCTCTGCGTCTGGGGGATCAATACCTGCAAACACATCAAAATACATATTTAAAGAACATTGTCTGAACTGACAAGCTGTTCAAGACAGTACTGTTGTTTCTGACGCCTGAACATCACACCGATATGCACACACGCACTTTGGTCGTCTTGCATGAACCGCACGTTTGAGATCTCCCCAGAGTGGCTCAATGATATTAAGGTCAGGTAACTGTAATGGTGACTCCAGAACCTTCACCTTTTTCTGCTGTAACCATTGGAGGGTCAACTTGGCCTTGTGCTTAGGGTCATTGTCATGCTCGACAATCCAAGAGCATCCCATGCGTAAAGTTCGTACAGAAGAATGCAAATGTCTGATAACATGTTGTATTCATCTTCCCATCAATTCTCACAAGATTCTCCGGGCCTTTAGAGATCACACACGCAAAACATCAGTGAGTCACCACCATGCTTCACAGTGGGGATGGTATTCTGTTCACTATAGGCCTTGTTGACTCCTCTCCAAACGTAGCGCTTAAGGTTGTGACCAGAAAGCTCTATTCTGATCTCATCACTCGAAATTACTGTGTTAAGTTGTTGTCGAGCATATTGTAACCATGCTTTTTGTGTCATTGGCACAGTAAAGGCTTCTTTCTGGCAACCCGACTATGCAGCTCATCTTTGTTCAAGTATCGTCATATTGTGCTCCTTAAAACAACCACACTGTCTTTTTCCAGAGCAGCCTGTAGGTTACCAGTGGGATTTTCTTTGTATCCCAAACAATTCTTCTGGCACTTTTGGCAGAAAACTTTCTTGGACTACCTGACCTGGCTTAGTATCAAGAGATCCCCAAATGTTCCACTTAATAAGTGATTGAACAGTACTGACTGGCTTTTGCAAGGCTTTGGCTATCTTTTTATATCCTTCTCCATTATTATTAAGTTCCATTACCTTGTTACACAGGTCTTTTGACAATTATTTTCTGCTCCCCATGGCTCAGTGTTTAGCCAGCTCAGTTTTTTGCATGTACAGTCACATTTTCTAAATCAATGCCAAAATGTCACACTTTCTGCCTGGGTATGCAAACCTATGAGCCTAACTGTAGTTCAGATCTAGTATTCAAACATCAGTGTCCAGATGGGCATACTCACTCTGGTGGCCCTGCCTCCAGGCTCTCTGCCCATAGAAGTCCAGTGTCCCACTCGGCGTCTCCAGTGGGTCTGGGGTGGGGTAACTTCCAACAGGCTGCGGGCCAAATACATGTGAAGACTGTCATGGTTGGGGACGCCATGCTGGGGCACAGAGGCCCCGTGGTACATTTCTATGGCCTTGTGACGCTTTAATATTTACAGGGCGTCGAGAATATATATTATTAGAACAAAAACGTTAGCTCAGATCAGTGCCAATGCATGACAATCTCCTCATACCCTCCGTGTATCTACATGCTGTATATTGTCCCCCTCAAGTCTCTTCTGTCATTCAAAGTCATTCAAAGGACAGCCGTCTGACGCACACACTGCTGTACCTCATGGGCGCACATGTGAGCCGCTTGCTGTTTGCGTTCCTGGGCGTAGCAGGCCGCCTGCTGATAGTAGAAACCAGGGTTCTGAGTCTGGATGGCCGTGAGACCCAGCTTGATGGCCTCGTCGAAAAGGTCGCCAAACGACTGGAACCTGGGAATGAGGAAACGGGCGGAGAATGGAGTTGGGCTGTAGACTCGAATGGCTTCGGGGAAGATGAGTAGGGGAGAGGGTGTTCTTACTGCTTAGACATCCAGGCTGTGTGCTCAAAAGCCAACTCTGCACTGCCAATCTTCTTCTTGCACAGATCAATATGCTTCCTGAACTGAGCGATGGCATCTAAAGGAGTGTTGTGTTGGAAGCATAGGCGACATATCTGGAAACAGGAACACGGATTTATGTTCTGCATATAAACTACGAGGTCTACTTATACATGTAAGCACATTGCAAACTGCACTTGTGTGTAACACAATATCCGCATAAAACTGCATGAGGTCCCAGAAGCAAAAACCTTGTAGTTGATGAATCCAGCCATGGTCTTTATCTCCAGCATGTTTGTCTCATGGGCTCTTAGCTCATGTACGAGGCTGTAGGCGGTCCTGTAGTACCTGCAGCACAAAGAGTAGGCCGGGTGGCACAGTTAGGAAAAGTACATCGCTAGAAGTATGTATTATAGTAGCGCGTATTTTAAAAGACAATAGGGCTGGGTTTGACTTACTTTAGGGCATTCTGTGTGTCCTGCTTGAGCTCACTGAAGAATGCAATCTTAAATTGGTGTCTCACAAACAGCAGCTATAACAACAATGACAGTCACATGCTGAAAATAATTACATGGACAGTCTTGGAAATCAGCTGCCAGAGAAAGTGATTAACGGTGGTTGTGGTGGAGATCTGAGGAACCATGACAACATGCATCGTATTTTTGTGATAACTCACTTGGTGAGTGGTTTTGTTGAGAAACTCTTTGTGGGATTTGACCCTCCTAATCTCAGTGTAGTAGTAGGTCTGTGCATGCTCGTAGAACGCATTCTCCAGTCTAGAGAGAAAACCCAACAATACGCAGGATATAACTCAAATTAGGAAGGCAAACAGATAAGTCAAACAAAAATGAAGACCATATTTTGATTTACTTTACTTAGTCAGGCAAGTTAAGAACAAAAAATTTTTATAATTACAGCCTGTCCATAAAATAGAAATTGTTCAAGTGAAGGAAATGCTTCTCACGTCTTACATAGAGAGGCCCATCCCACATTTTCATAATTACAATGAGTTCTAAAGCTATGCAGAAATATAAATTGAAGAGCACAGTGGTAGATAGCATCTAACGGCTGAAGTTGCAGCTTGCATATATATTGTATCCCCACAGTCCATGACAGAAATCAGTGGTCTAGACTCTTTTACTCTTAATAGACAGCCAGGGTCTACTTATGTAAAGGAGCCAAAGCTTTATATTTAATTGAACTAAATGAGTAAAAGTGTGTTTTAAAAGACAACTTGTCATCAAGCCAAATACCCAGATAAGAGGGAATTTGTTAATCGGTTCATATACGGTGTAACAATGTAATAGGTGTCTAGCAGTAGTGTGGCTATGGGCCTTTCAGCAGAACTTGAGTCTCAGTGAGAGGGAGGTCTAACCTGATGATGTAGCCCACCAGGTGGTCTGTATGAGGGAGGACGAAGAGCGACTTCCCAGACAGATCACAGGCATTACACAGGGAAGCAGCCCTCTCTGAAGCCACTAGGTCCTCACCTACACACAGACATCAGAGAAATACCACTGCCCCATCTATATTTTGTATGCCTGTTGATCATTAAACCTCACATTGCAAAAAAAACATGTATGCCCTGTACAAAAGTAAATGCAATTACCTGGAGGAAGAGGTGTTTTCTTCTGAATTAGCACAACTGCAACCTTGGTGTTTCTTCCTTGTAGACTTGTTCTGTAAAAGACGTGACATAATCATGATAAATATCACTGCAACATAACAAACCACCAAGAGATGTATAACCAGGAAAGACAGCATTAAAGCACCTGACTATCTCTACTTTAGTGGCACATTCCGACTGCTTCTCCTTCCAGACTGGGTCGTCCCAGTCCAGCTCATAGAACAGCACCACTAAGGCAGGCACCAGGTTCAGGTGCTTGTTCATCCATCCGGTCTTCAAAATCCCTTTGGGGATGTACCACTCATAGGAGGTTCTCTGAGAAAGCAACGCATACATTTCTGAGATAACATTTACACACTTGCGTTGAACCGAATACAAGACATATTTGCAGGCTGTTGACATTTACCTTTGTCCGACACTTAGGGTATTCATGGTCTCCTGGAAGGACCTTGAATGAGATGGGCACCCTGTCGGCCCTCCTGTTGGCACAGAAGGCATCCCAGATGGCTCTGTGTATGGCATTATATGTTACATCCAGCCCAGTCAGGGCCACAAAGGCCATGGGCCGGCAACAAAGCTCTGGCGGCAGGTCCCATTGGGTTGGACTCATCATGCTTGTGGCTGTTTCACTCTGAATCTGGAACAGAAAAGACAGACTGCTAAGATGTGTAGCTAGCTTGAGTACATCTGCATTGACCTAACTCTTTTCTTTCATTGAAATTAAATCTGTCAGTTAGACATGTGATCCCGTCATGTCCCAGCCCCCTTTGTGGATGGCATCTAAATCCATTCTAATGGCCATATGTTCCGGGCTGTGTTTTAGATGAGAGATCTTTGTCAATGGGTGTCAGCCGCCTGGATATTTTTTAATTTAAAGTAAACGGAGTCAATTTAGAGTCAACATTATAAACATCGAATTGCATTGGCTCGTAAAAATAGTGACATTAATATATCTATGTTATGACCAATAGTCCACGTGCAGAGTGACAACCAATTAGTAATTTGTACTGCTGTAACAGCATTTGATCGTGAATAATAACAAGATACAATAGCTACTTACCAAGCCAACTGATTACAATAATAGCTAGCAGCAAGCTACCAAGGCAACTCGAGTAAGCTAGCTGGCTGAGCGTTAAAGAGTGACTGAAAAAATGAAATGATATCGGCTTAGCAACATCCCCCTCTCTATATTGAATTCATAATGTATGTATCTGAGCAATCAAAGAGACAAAATTACGAAGCAAAAAATCGTACTGATCTGCTAGCTAGGTAGTAGTAGCAGCTTCCTGTCTGCTAATAACGCCTTCTGCTGACTAGTGAAGACAGATGACCAAAACCCAGAAAATGGAGTCATTCTGCCACCTGCTGGAAAAGGAACAACAGTTCACCGCGCAGGGTGTTTCCAGTATGTCAACAACTCGTGTCATTTCTGCCAGACATCAAAAGTTGCAGGATTCTTTTTATACATTGTATAATGTCAAAACTGCTGCTAAATTGGGTAGGCAGGTTCTCATTTGGTTGGGCCAGGTTCGTTCAGCGCCTACGACCCTGATAACCAAAATATGTTATAGTGTTGTTTATCATTTTTACTTTAAATGTTTTTGTGTGATCAGTGCATTTTTGTTTGCAACATAACTGATCATAAGGAGTCAGCACTCTCCAGGGAAATAAATAAAACGCATGACAGACCGCGAAAAAATAAACCCGTCTTAGAATTGTAATGGAACGAAGGTTAAAACCACTGGCACTGAGTTAACATTACCACTTCGAACTAGCTTAAACAGAACAGAGCACAGAGTTAAATGTTATTGGAGCGTGGTAGACACGACTCCGAGCAGAGATCGTAGAAACTTGACCAAGTAATTCTGGGTTACGTATCTCTGGAATTCTTAATCATAAGATTATTACCTTGTATTCTTTGTAAATTAATAAATATTGCGTAAACTATGGAAAATGTTCAGAATTATCAACATGTTTCATATTAGATATGATAGAAATATATTTTTTATTTAAAAAAAGCCTTATTAAGGGATGTGTGTGTTCAAGCCAAATGACCTACAGTTTATTTACGTGTGTGCTCCTATCATTCGATTGTACATTATTTCCTGCTTGCTGTGTCTAACTACTGTAGTTTAGTTAGAAACGTCACTAGAATGAAATTAATGTGATCAATTGTTGTGATAAATCCGCATAAAATAGACATACTGGTCATCAATGGCTATTGTTGAACCTTTCTTTTTACTGATGTATTGCTTCGGAATGTAATTTAGCAAATGTAAAACGACAAATAGTTAATGTGGGCTGAGTATAAAAATTGTTGACACGTTGGCTATATGGGTTTAAAAAAATGAAATCAATTGTTTACACACAATATAGAGTTAGACTCTTATTGTCAAGGATTACAGACATACCTGACCCGGAAGTACTTAGTTCTTTTTGCCTGTTTCACATTATCGGGTTAAGGGGGCCCAGCGCCAATGGTATTCGCCCTCTGCGATATACAGTACTAAGACTGAGTTGTCCGCCCAAAGGCCATCTAACACCGTTTCAATCTGAGGTATATAATCTCCTTTATCTGACTCATTTTGTTATCTTTCATATCTGAATCTAATATTTTTCATACCTTAGTTGTGAGGTAGGCATACAAAATCATAGAGACATTGGATTGAATGACAGACAACCTGTCATTCAGACGAAGTTCACTACAGCCAACGTTGTCACCTAGGCCGGGTTTTTCCAAAGTTATCTTCTTGGATATCACGTATCGAATAGG
This sequence comes from Esox niger, assembly GCA_016801105.1. Classification (NCBI taxonomy): domain Eukaryota; kingdom Metazoa; phylum Chordata; class Actinopteri; order Esociformes; family Esocidae; genus Esox; species Esox niger. Next base: position 3,041 of record JACXGJ010011498.1, on the reverse strand, counting down.
ATGATATGGATATAAATTGAATGAATTTAATTCGTGTTGCCATTCAAGTACATTATTCCTTCGTTCTATTCGTTTGATATGCATTAAATCTCACCCGGTAGTCTACCGGAGGTGGTAGATATCCAGGTAGATAACATTGGAAAAACCGTACCCTAAACGTATTGAGAAGTCACAAGGTTAAACGATCCCGTTATCTGTGCTGATTTGGAAAAGTGAGAAAACCATGGCACGTTCTGAATGTATTTTTTCTGTGGCATGAATAACAATATCTGCCAGCAACGCATTTCATCATGCCATATCTGCATAATACAATAGGAAGTGTTTCAATTGTTGACTCTCAATATTGTACTAAAAAGACAACAGTTTGATTTATCCAGCCGTGGTCAAGTGCCATCTGTCAGTTTGACATGTGATCCCGTCATGTCCCAGCCCCCTTTGTGGATGGCATCTAAATCCATTCTAATGGCCTTATATTCCGGGCTGTGTTTTAGATGAGAGATTTTTGTCAATGGGTGTCAGCCGCCTGGATATTTTTTACAGAAGACTTCTCCTCACCAAGCTTTTCATCCAAGGTTGGGGAAAGCCAGATGACCTGAAAAGGTAGCCTAACATATCCTCAATGTTTTTGCACACAGTGAAAACATTTTCATTATTATTATTATCAGTGTCTATCAATCACCCTTAATTTTCACAGAATATTTGAGTTCCGGAAAATCATCGGCAATAGGGAGAAGTGTAAGGAACTGGTACCTAAGGACTATCCAGTGTTTATTGACAAGGTACACCTCTCTGCCTTAAATCTGAATTCTGCAAAAAATCTTTACCAATTAATTTAAATGCATTTTGGTATGAACCCTCACATTGCCTTTTTACTATTGATCGGTAGCCTAATAATCGGTTTTACATTTGTGTAATAAGTTGATTGTCATTGACTGAGTTCTAGCATAGACAACCCTATTGAAGGCATCCACCATTTTAAAGTAGAAACTGGGTGGGACTTACAAACTAATTGGCTGATTCCTCCTAATGACCCGGTTGGTCATGTGAGCACAACTTTAATATGGTCATCAGGAGGAGTCAGCCAGGTAATCATACCAAAATGTTAATGTTTCAGTGTTACTCTAGAGAGTGTGGGCAGTGGCCTCAAGAGCACTGCCCACACTGGAGCAAATGCTGCAATGCCACGGATGCACAGATAAAATGTAATTACATCGACAAACTAATGCATAACACAACAAACCTTCAAACAAACAGAATGCACAGTTTTATGGTGAAATATCATAGCATTTTATGCTCTTGTCTTCAGGTTGAAGATCAGTCTGACTGCAGAATCCACAATGGGTATTTCATATCTCCCCTGGAACACATTGTCCCTGGCATCTTGCCAACAGAGTCCGTCAAAGCCCGGTAATGGAAACAACACTGGAACAAAATTATGAGTTCAGTCACACAAAGATTGCCATATAGTAATAATAGTTGTTTAATAACTGCTAACATAGACATGCTAGGACAAATTTAGCATAATTTTGTGCTTGGTTATGATACTTATGTGGATCTCAGCTTTAATGACTTTATCTGTTTTTTGTTTTTAAGGTTCCAATTTATAGTTCCAAGGAAGTGGAAAAAGCACAAGCCAGTATGTATTCACTTAGCTGGGACTGGCGACCATGTAAGTTACAGACCTTTGTTTTACTTGGGGAATGGTGCTCAATATATTAATTGCACTGGCATTGTAGCTATATCTGTCCATCAAATGCGAGAACACCTCTTAATCTTAACTGCACAAAACAGTGTATCAGCTTGATATACAGCTCTGGAAAAAAGTATGAGACCACTGTACCTCACTGGACGACAGAAGCGTTCAATTTGCATTGGTCTCTTAATTTAACCCTTCTGTTCGTCATTCAAAACCTTCTTTTTTGACTTTTTTGGAAAGGAAAGAAAAAGGTGCAGTGGTCTCTTAATTTTTTCCAGAGCTGTATATCAAGCTGAGACACTATTTTGTGCGGTTATGATTACGAGAAGTTCACGCATTTGATGGACAGACATAGCTAAATGTTTTATATTTTTATTTGTATTTCTTTTTTATCATGCACAGAATATTCAGTAATATTAAAACTAAATGGGTTAATGGCTTCATTTTTGTTTCGTTGACACTTATTTTTCAGTTCTTCTGGAGGCGGCGTACACTTATGGCCCGACCCATGATAAAAGAGGCAGGAATGGCATCACTTCTCCTGGAAAACCCTTATTATATCCTTTTACTTTCAACACTGTTTAGAAAAAAGATGGGACACTGCGTAAAAGGCAAATAAAAATAGAGTGCATTGTTGTGCAAATAATGTATCTCTATATTTTATTGAAAATAGTACAAAGACAACATATCAGTTGTTGAAACTGAGAAATGTTAATGGTTTTGGAAAAATATATGCCCGTTTTGAATTTGATGCCAGCAACACATTTCAAAAAAGTTTGGACAGGCATGTTTACCACTGTGTTGCATCAGCTTTTCTCACAATACTCTTTAAGTGTTTGGGAATTGAGAAGACCAATTGCTGTTGTTTTGAAAGTGAATGTATTTCCATTCTTGCTTCATATAAGATTTCAGCTGCTCAACTTATTGCAGTCTCCTTTTTTGTATTTTTTGTTTCATAATGTGCCAAATGTTTTCAATGGGTGACAGGTCTGGACTGCATGTAGGCCAGTTTAGCACCTAGACTCTTTTACTAGAGAGCCATGCTGGTGTAATACATGCAGAATGTGGATTGCAGCATATGTTACTCCAAAACCTACGTAAATTGATCAGCATTAATGGTGTCTTCATAGTTGTACAAGTCACCTATACCATGGACCCTAACGCACCTCCATACCATTACTGATACTGACTTGTGACTGTATAAGTCACCTATACCATGGACCCTAACGCACCTCCATACCATTACTGATACTGACTTGTGACTGTATAAGTCACCTGTACCATGGACCCTAACGCACCTCCATACCATTACTGATACTGACTTGTGACTGTATAAGTCACCTGT
>JACXGJ010011497.1:9764-19808 GCA_016801105.1 Esox niger | reverse complement strand
AGAGGAGTTACCACTATACACCCCATAGAGCGGATGAGAGAGGTGTTATCAGTATAGATACCCCATAGAAAGGATGAGACAGGGGTTACCACAATACAACCCATAGAGCGGATGATAGAGGGGTTACCACTATACACCCCATAGAGCGGATGAGAGAGGAGTTACCACTATACACCCCATAGAGAGGATGAGAGAGGAGTTACCACTATACATCCCATAGAGAGGATGAGAGAGGAGTTACCACTATACACCCCATAGAGCGGATGAGAGAGGTGTTATCAGAATGGATACCCCATAGAGCGGATGAGAGAGGTGTTATCAGTATAGATACCCCATAGAGGATGAGAGAGGGGTTACCACTATACACCCCATAGAGGATGAGAGAGGTGTTATCAGTATAGATACCCCATAGAGAGGATGAGAGAGGGGTTACCACTATACACCCCATAGAGCGGATGAGAGGGGTTACCACTATACACCCCATAGAGAGGATGAGAGTGGAGTTACCACTATACACCCCATAGAGAGGATGAGAGTGGAGTTACCACTATACACCCCATAGAGAGGATGAGAGTGGAGTTACCACTATACACCCCATAGAGCGGATGAGAGAGGGTGTATTATTATTGATGCCTGAATTTGTTCGCGTTGGCAATAGTATAAGCCATCCTTTTGTGCCAATAAAGCACCTACTGAATTGAATTGAGAGGACAAGGCAGAGAGAAAATGACCCACTCAGGGGGAGATCTTTAGAGACGGGGTCAGAGAGTGACTGCGAAAAACAAATTGGGGGGGATATAGCGGATATTGTGGAGAGTGAGAAAAAGAGACAGACGGAGAGACTGAGAGAGACAGACACAGGCAGACCAGCAGAGACAAACGGGAACAGACAGACAGCGTATAACAAATAAAACGGATTTGCAGGTAGGGAAGAGAGGGAGCAAAAAGCACCATAAGGTACATGGAGATAGGGAGAGAGAGAGAGAAGAAAACAAATAGATGAATGGGAGAGAGACTAATTACAGCCTGAGGCTGTGTCCTGATGTCTGTGGTTCTGCGGTAGTCTTCATCTACGTGCTGCACTGCCCTTTGGGACTGCTAGCTGCCTCAGCAGGGGAACTGTCCCAGTCCGCTCTGTCAGCAGGACACACGGTATCTCAGCCTGGCCAAGACATCAGCTCTCCACACATTGACTGTGAATGTGGACATAAATCTTTTTGTTTCCGAGCCACGCCTGTGTTGCTTTGGCTTGGTGCTTGGGATCATTGTCCTGTTGAAAGATGCATTTCCTCCAATGATTCATTTTTTGAGAACTGAAGCAGGTTTTGTTGCTGTACTGCTCTGCATTGTACTCTATCCATTCTTACTTGAATTTTAACAAGAGGCCCAGTCCCTGCTGAAGAGAAGCATCCCCACAGCATGCTTGATGATAAGGATGAGATATGGGCGTAGTTAGGTTTGCATCACATATAGAACCTTGAGTTTTTGACAGAAGCTTGTATCTTGATTTTATCTGACAACAAAACCTTTCCCCAACTTGGCGCTGGTTCCCTCCAGTGCTTTCAGATGGTACGTTTTGAGTAACAGCTACTTTCTTTCCACCGTTCAATACAAACCAGTTTCATGCAGAGCTATTAACATAATTGGTTGGTGGACCATTTCACCACGCATAGACATTGAACTCTGTAGCACCTTCAAAGTTATTGTTGGGATTGTTGGGAGAGCCTTTTCCTGGATATCCAAATTTTGCATTTTATTTTGTACAATTATGCATTTCATTACTTTAACGTCTGTGGAGTGTGCTTTAGTCTTCATTTTCCTTCAGATTTACAGCCTGTACAATGATCCATAAACAGTTGGGTTTTATCCAGATAATGAAACAGGAAGTTTTTATTTCACAGTTGGAGGCCAGTGTGGTAAGTTACATATGTCTTTGTTGAGGAGGTTTCTCTCACTTGTGTCGAACTGGGAGCTTCCACAGCACAAGGGCTGAATATTTATGCAAGTTTTGTGACTTGAGATGTATGAAATTCTGGGTTCAGGCTGCCCAAACTCTTTATTATTCTCTACTCTACTGTACTGCAAGCAAAAATACAAGCAAACATTTAGAAGAGATGACAACATATTTTTAGTTAATGTACTCAGTTTGCATTGATTTTTCTTTACACTTACACTTACTATTCCCCCAGCACCCTGAAGTACCTAATAACCAGTTTCATGCAGTAATGGAAGAGGCTGAGCAAACAAGTCATGATAATGTTGAAATTGATTCCTGTAAACATAAGATGCAGAATTCCCCACAGTACCCCTTCAAGCATATGCAACAGAGTCCATTAACATTTGAATCAGTCTAAACTACAGAAGAAATCATTTTTCTTAAGGTACCACGGTGCCAGCTTGTACATTATAACTAGAACCTGTAACCTTGCCGCGACTAGAACAATTGCTACTCAATCTGAGGTAATTCTCTCCCCCTGTCTTTTTTTATTTTATTCCTCCCTCCCTCTCTGGCAATTGCAACTTTTTGTTTGGACGTTTCTTCTTCCTCTTTTTGTCCTTCTGTCTGATCTTTAAGGCGAGAGGTGAAAGCCGCGGAGCATCCCTCTGCACAGAGGACCAGCAGGCGATGTGGCCGCCAGGTTCTGAACAACATGTCCCTGTCCCCGTCTGACCCTTATCCAGGAATCCTCACAACTGGTAACGTAACCCATCTCGAACCACACAACACCGCGTTACATAGCTAGGAAGTGCGCAACACTGACAATCCCAGGTTAGTGAGTTTGATCACGGGAAACAGTTTTAATTTTAATAGAGTTTTAATTCTAAATTACATAGTGAGAGAAAGTAGGCTTGAGAAACTTAACACAACACAGATGTACTGACTAACTCTGAGCAGAGGAGTATAGATAGGACGTGTTGCCTGAAACTGATGGGCCCCACACATCCTGTCCATACCTCCTGCTAGGAGTTGCTCATGTGACTGTCACAGGCTTGATGGATAGGACCATTGACCGTATGCTGGAACATACCATACAAGGGTCATTTGTAAGATAGGCCTTTCTTATTGGAGGGTATTTGACTGTGTAATGGCTGGTTTTGACCATTGGCCGCCTCCCTTGTATTTTGGTTTAAGTACTGTGTTCTTTCTGTATTCATTGGAGGGAGGGAGGGAGGGAGGTAGAGAGAGCGAAAGAGCGAGAGGAGGAGGGGGAGGGGGAGAGGGAGAGAAATGAAAGAACTATGGACTGTAAACATCGACGTCTCATGCTGAATAAAGATGGCTCTCCCCCGACTTTCCGGTTGTATAACTTTTGTTCATGGATATCACATGGAACAGACAACAACAATAGGCTGGGCATTTACTTGTGAAGCAATAATAAAAAAACGTTACTATTAACTATTGGTTAACTTCATTTCACAATTTCAGTGGAGACTGTGCAGAGCTGTAAGAGCACAGGACAACTGAGTGTGCATGTCGACTGGTTTTCTTCTCAACGTTGGTTGATAAAGAAGGGCAGAAATATTACAAGTATTAGGTGCAGTGTGTTTCCGGCTGGATAATAGTTGTTCGTGTTCAAACAGCAATTTCAGAATGGCAATTTCAGAATGGCAATTTCAGAATAGCATGCAAACGGGGCAAATGAAGGAGTGCTGTATTAAGGTAGCATGTGCACCAGAGATGCAGAGATGGCAGCAATGAGGTCCCAGAGGGAGACATGCCTGTGTAGCAACTGTAAAAATGCAACTATGATGGCAATTCTATATGTTTGCTTTTAAATTCAGTCCGAACAGTTCTTCATCTACCACAAACTACTATTAAATAGTTAAAGCAAGACCCAGGAACTTCTTACATTAAATCTAGCTAAAGATGTGTTCGTTTTGGTCCATAGTGTAATAACCGAGGTTTGAAAACACAATCCTATTTCTAAAGAAGGCAAATAAGTATTTTATTATATATTATATTTTAAATTGTCACAACATTTTATTTTAGGTTTGTTTAATGATAACTAGCTAATAAATATTACTGGCTGGCAACCACATTTTCAAGCAAATTTTAGCATCGCTATCTGTTTTTACTGAATTTGCTAGCTGGTCAATTGTGCATATGATGATTTGGTAAAGGTGGCAATGTTGTTTTGTACAAAATATTAGCCCACTTTAGCAAGGCTGTCTATTTCCAAGCCCCCACCAAGATGGAAGTCCTGACAGGAATATTAAAAGAAACTAGCAGGAGTGTATTCTGCATTTCACCATCACACGCTATTGACATAATGAATACGTTTGCTCACCTAGTTGCGTGTGTTTGTCCAGGAGTGACCATGGAGACTGATGACCACTGGTGTTCCCAGATCAACAGGCTTCAGCTGCTACTGGACAAGCTGGAGTGGCAGGTACTACCTCACTGTCCCCTTGGGGATATCGCACCCACCCTTTGGTCTTGCTCTCTCTCGCTCGCTTGCTCACTCACTCTCTCTCACCAGATGAGAAACAGGGACCTGCAGCGCAATATCCTAGCAATTCAAGCCTGCATTATGTACTGTAAAGTCGTATCAATATCATCAACTCACAGCTTCTCGTTTCCCATTGCAGTCAGCTTTAGGTTCGGGTCCATTCAGGGTTAATTTCATAGAATTAAATGTTAAAAGACAGACTATGTCTCATTGCTAGATAGAAATAGATGGTGATGAGTGTACATGCAGGGGCTGGAAATGAACTCTCGTCTCACTGTGAGCCAAAAGCTAGATTTCCATTCAATCAGCAAACATTCTCAAATCTGCATGACGAAAACAGCCAAATGAACGGCAGTGTATTTTCCTAATCACATTATTACAGGGTGGTTTGGTAGAAAGCCACTGTGTGTGAGCCTGTTTACCACCCAGCTGGTGTGTGTTATGGGGACTTGGTGCTCATCTTGTTATATTTTCCTGATTTTTTCAGAGTCCAAAACTGGAGCCCCTGAGAGAGGACACACTGGCCAGTACATACAAATCCGTGAGAGTCTCTTTCTGTTTATCTGTCGGATTCAGTTCAGTACAACTTTATCAAAACCCTCTGGGCTAACTTGGGCCCGTTGATGTTATCGGATATAAACAGCACAGTTATGCAACAATTTAAGTGATTACAGTTGTTTTCATTTATGCCATTTCTCGTTATTTTAAGCCAACACACACGTTTCTTTCATTGTGAGTGCTATGGGGTGACGTTGGATCGTCGACAATCAGGTTTGTTTTGTTTTCTGATGTGCACGGGACACGATGCAAACACATGCGCCTAGCAGCATCCCCTAGGTGACTGTTAGAAAACCTCCTCCAATTCTTCACAGGAGCTCTTTAATGTCATCATTCACACATTGTGTTTCCCCTTACAGGCACAAATAACAGGCCCCCATCTGCTCCTCAAACCTGTTCTGCCTGAAGCCAAGGGTCTTTAGAGGCGCTTTTCATGTAGTCTTTCAAAAACCTTATCATTCTTTCACCGACGGTTGTGTTTCCTAACAAGAATCCATTTAGTAGATTGCTGCATTTTAAGGAAAGGCTTTCATCGGATGACTGACACTGACCTTCCTTTAAGGCCCTGGGTTTTAAATCAAAATTCAACATTATGAGAGGACAAAATGCAAATGGACGTTCTTGCATTCTTGCGTATAAACTAACAAATGGCATGGTTGCATATTTTTCTTTTGAAGGTTTTCTAGCAAACAGTAACAGGTTTGCTATTTCACCTAACAACTGTGTTTATTGTGTTGCATACTCTGCAGGGTTTGATTATGTCTACAAAATGACTTGAATTTAAATGTTCAGTTTCGGTCCGGTCCGGTGTCCCTGTCAACAGAACATTCTGCTGGTGCAGAGGCAGATGTCGGCAACGGAGGAAGACCTGGGGGAGTTCCAGAAGGCTCTCAAGACCTATGTAGACACGACATCCAAACAAAGCGACAATTTGCAGTGAGTCAACTAAAGAAATGTAACAATATTCAATGTAGTCCTTGTCATTTCTTATTTCCATCAGTACGAAGGGCTTTGAATTTACGGCTGCCAGGCGTGGGCCATGAAGCAGATTGGCTTCACCTGGGGTATTTCAGGAGACAACATAAATGATATGACCTGGTCTGGAAAAATAAAACAATACTTGCTTTTTGGAAATACCTTACATTTACAGCCAAATAATGTCCCATTCAAATTAAATAAGATCTGAGTTCTTTGGTCTGATTAACTGACTACTCTCTCTCTCTCTCTCTTTTTCTCTTTCTTTGTCTCAGTGTGTCTGTCCAGAAGCTCCCAGGGAAGTCGTGCTACATAATATATGAGTTTTGGCAGGATCGTATCTCCTGGATGAGGTAGGTGTGTGTGTGTGTGTGTGTGTGTGTGTGTGTGTGTGTGTGTGTGTGGTGTAATGAGCAGATGGCCTGTCTGTCAAATAATGACTCACAGACACAAACACATTCACACACATTTTCCCATGGAAGATTTTATATAAATCCTCCCTGGGATTTTATACAAGACCCGCAGTCCATGATTTGGTGGATTTTGAATCGATAGATAGGTCCTTTGGAGAAAGGACTGTTGACATATTTGACATTTCTATCTAAAGCATATATTAGAAATCAATTGTTGTCTTATTTATGTCATTTTGGGACAAACCCAGGCCTGTTATCCTGTTTCATCTCTAGCATCTTTTGCTACAAAGCAAACTGGTGTTACGTGAAGCATTATCTATTTCTCTGAAGTAGTTTGATTTAGACTTTTGCTGCATATAATATCTTTAGAAAATATGCCATCTTCGGTTTTGATGAACCGTTCAACATATTCTTTAATATGAATCTGTTACTTATTGTGCCACGTCCCCACTGGTAAACATTGCTCACAAAGTGAATGTGAAGAGGTATTTAAAATGGTTGCACTCCATGGCTGATTGGCAGCGTTTGCATGAACAGGAAAGGTTTCAAAGAAACCCCAGAGGTTGGATGTAACGCAGTCCTTCCCAAATGAAAGCGACGGTAACACACATGGTGTATTTCAAAATCAAACGGTGTCTTTGGAGAGCGCTCAGTCCCCTCTATCTCGTTCACATTTAGTTGTTTCGCAAGAATTCAGAAACCACTGCCATTATTTTACACACAATGTCCCATAATGACAAAGGGGAAAAACTTCGTTTTTCGATATTTCTGACAATTGTGGTTGTGAATATAGACTCCATCGTCTATAGAATGTCAGTGGCCATGGCAACAACGCCACAGTGTGACAGAGATGCAATCCATGAATACTGAAAGAACCTACCACTACTGTGGTCATTGAATCCTCTCCCGCACTGTTGGTTTATCTGTTAGTCAGGCTTTTCTTTGTCTCTACTTGTACAGGGGGACCTGCACTGTAATAACAAAGCAAATCAAATCCTGAAATTCAAGCCTGCATTATGTACAGTAGTGCCGTACCAATATCGTCACCTCACAGCCTCTCGCTCCCCATTGAAGTCACCTTTAGGTTTGGGGCCATTCAGGGTAAATTTCATTTTAACATGATAGCTCACTGTTCTGGTGAGTGTACATGCAGGGGTTGGAAATGAACTCTGGTCTCACCGTAAGCCAATAGCTAGGCTTCCATCCAATCTGCAAACACTCTGAATACTTACCTACATGATATATTTGTAGTTTTGCTAGCGTGTGTTTTTGTTTCCCCCTTACAGGTTTTTGTATATTGATTGATGGCAAATTAAAAAATTATTATGAAATAAGTTTATCACGCAACAAAATATGGAGAAAGTGAAGTGTGGTGAATACTTTCATAACGCACAATTTGTTGAACAAGGCGACAGTCCAAATGTGGTAAAACAATGACTTAGTCCCCTAGTCAACTCCTTTCCTCTCAGGAAATGTCAACATGAACCAGTGAATGCTGGAAATTGGTAGGTATACTAGCTAATCTGCATCTCTGTGTTTATAATACTTAGCATGCTATAGAAAATGTTTTTAAAATGACATGGAGCATGTTCATAACAGGTGTGTTTCCCTCCTGTTTAGCACAATTTGATACATTAATACATCAGTTCTGGTACAATACATTAACAGTATGATTTGAGGAACGAATTGTTGCAACATGAGTTGATGCGCTGAGGTTTGTTCCATGAGTGTTTTCGATTCCAAATGCAACTCTGAGCTCAGGATCTCAGCCTGTCTCAGGAGAATCTGGGACTTCGCTTTCTCTGAGCTAATGTGAGTGAGAGAGAGACTAAGCATCTACCACCATCAGATTAGGCTGGACAATATACTTTTGGTTCTGTTCACCTATTTACTTCCCATGAATCTCTAATCAACATGTACATTATTATAGCAGATGTTTTGAAATGGTGACATTTTCCATCAGTTCAATACTGTATATTTAGAACGATGCTATGACAGCAGTTACAGTGAAGATTAAAGTCATTCGTTTAAACGTTTGAAATGTGACTAACGCTTGCTGGTGAATGGTTTTGTATCAGACCAGTATGCTGTATCAGAAGTTTCAAACAACTTTCCTTAATAATGAAAAAGCAGTACTTGTTTAATGAGAGTATGATTTACCAAAGCCACTCTGGAGCTCATTTAAAGTGGTGCAGAACTACATTTATTTTGTTTGGTTTTCATCTATACCCTGGTAGAGTGGATTGACTGCTTTGATGTGTCATCCAGTGATTTGCTGTAAAATTGACCAAAATGAGCCCAAAACCATGTTTCATGATTACGGTTTTTCAAATTGTCCAGAAAAATTATATTCTACTCAAGTTATGGAGTTAGAGCTAAAGCGTCGAACGTCAGAAATTTTAGCTTCGTTGAGCCTAGAGAACTATTAGTATGTCTTAGGTCTCAAAATGAAGCTGTCTTTAGGCCACAATAACACAAATCCCAGATACAAATGTCATGATATACCAACAATCCTTTCTTCAAAAGACCATTCCAGAATTTGTTTAGAAAATTCCTAAAATCCTAGAAATTCCTTTGCCCTGGTTTAAAATGGAATTACTCACAGCCATTAGCAGTATACATTCAGCTCTGATAGTAATATTTTGTATATGTTCAATATCTTCACTGTCTTACGGTGTGAATTTAATGTGAATAACTAAAGATCTTTTAGAAAATTGTAAACATACAAGTCTGATGAGTGCGTATGAATCGTTGTGTGTAGTGTTGTTAAGGAGGATGTCTTTAATGTTATTTGTACTCACTGCTCCTCCCCTCCCTTACCTTCTGGAGTAGCAACCTTACGCCCTCAATTATCCTCAATTGCACATCTAGAATGTCATTGAGAATTGCCATTTGTACCCACACAGCTATCATCCCACTTGTAACGTACACTATGCTTAATACTTGTACATTTTCTGCCCTCGTCTATTTGCTGTAATTGCACATTTACTATTGCCATTTCTACAGCATTTGCATTCATTCCACCCCTGGAAAAAATTAAGAGACAACTGCACCTTTTTCTTTACTTTTTTTTTTTTTTACATTCCAAAAAAGTTTGAGAGGATAGAAAAAGATGCAGTGGTCTCATCATTGTTTCTGGAGCCGTATATTCCACTGGTAATATGCATATACTTAATAGTTGTACATTTTTCTGCCCACCTCTATTTGCGCTTCTGGTTAGATACTAACTGCATTTTGTTGTACTGTACATACTGTTGAATGTGATCTAATCCTCCCCAGCTACCTGCAGTCTAATGCCAGTAAGGATTTCCAGCGCTGTGTCATTGATATGCTGGAGGATCCTGAGCTGGTTTCCACTATGCTGCTGCCAGGTAAAATACTCGCTGTGTGCGTGCGTGCGCGAGAGTAGGTACTTATGTTTCAATCTATACCAAGAAATTACGCTGCACGCTTGACTCTCTACTTTTTGGCCTGCAGTAGAATACAACCTAAGTAAGACTTTAAATGGAATTTGAGCTCAGGTCAGCAAGAAATTATTTATTCACCCATTTATCCCTATCTCTTCTCTCCCTTAGCATCCTGGTGGATTATGACTAACAACTAGCAAGAGAGCACAGAACACCCAGCCCCCCCCCCCCCCCCCCCCC
>JACXGJ010011496.1:0-19710 GCA_016801105.1 Esox niger | reverse complement strand
GTGTTGTGGCAATTTCTTAACTAATGTATTCAAGACATGTTTGCTTATTTATTGCCTAGTATGTAACTCTGTTCTTTGGTTGTGACACACATGTCTATATTATACAGGGGATCATGAGATGTTCTGAATAGGGGTATCAGTCCTTTGTTCCTTAGGAAATGTAGGAGAGGGGGATCTGGTATTTGCCTAGGGGCATCATTGATTGGTATCGGCAGACTATAGGGTTTCTCTTTGATATGCACATCTGTATAAACTCTTTAGGGCATCTATTATCTGGCAGGATGCTGTAAGCCCTAACAGAGTTGAAGAGGTTACCCATGTGGAGAAGGACAGTCTGCCCTTTGTGTCAGGCCTAGGTGGTAATAGAACAAAAGGAATGTATTCTATTGAGTTAGCACATAGGTGCAGCATTATACCACACCCCTTTGACTGTTATAAATACGAGCTGTACATGTAATTTCTTCAGAGACTCCTCGAATGATTATTCGGTAAGCATTTGACGCGTCTCTCTATTTGCAAATAAACTACTAACTGTGCCAAGAGAATTTTGTCTCTGTCTTACTCCTTTGAGTGTCTATCGGTGAAATTTTCCTTCACAATAGACAAAAACTGTTTATAGCATCATATATCTAATATTGAGATGCTATATCGACATCCAGCAAATATATAGCTCCACGGCATAGTGGTTAAAGACGTAGTCTCTCGCGTGGGAGACACAGGTTTGAATCCAGTGAGGGCAACAACATTCATCCCTTATAATCATGGAACGGCTGAACAAGCCTTGCCTGGTTCATTTTCTGGTTTTCCTCATTCCTTTACCTTTATCCTTGTCAGTGGGGAAACGTCATTGCCCTCAACACCCTCAGAGATGGCCTATGGATAAATACAAATCTGTGTACATATTTTTTTTATCTGTATAACTTGGATGTTTATTTTCATTCATATAATCTTTTTTTGTCTTAATTGTAATGATCTTCGTATTGAATATCTTCAGTTTGTGTAGGAAAAAGACGATTTAAGAGAAAAAAAATATACAGTTGGAATATTCTTGTAGAATCAACCAATAGAATCAGCCACTTACAAATTGTCTTGTTATGGGTGGGACAATTGTATGATGCCTCAAGGCCCTCCAAATTGTTTAAGTATAACTCACTAATACAGTGCCAATAGTGAACCTAATCTTTTTTTCCTCAGACTTGAGTCTAGCTAGCTGGCAAGCTTTGTGCAATGAGTGTAACGATGGCCCGACTCTGAGAATGGACATTGTTTTAACTGATAATTGTAATTGTGAGTGGATCTACAGCTTGCTTTTTGTTGCCATTTCGTTCATATCAGCTTGCATGCAATGTGTAAAACATTATTTCAGCATTAGGTGTCATGGTTGTAGGCAGTACACAAGGTGCAGAGCAAGTAGTTGGAAACCATTTTCATCACTTATTTTGGATTGGCTTTGTTAGAAATCAGCCATGTCGTATAGTGGTAGTAATAATAACATGCGTACCCGGTTATCAAGGGAGAGAGAAATTCAATTGTTTATTGCGGCATATTGATAGTTTGTCTATTAACACATGATGTTACAGGCTCAAACTCCTCTCTGCTCTCCTCACCTCTCTCTCACGGCAATGTGGGATACAAGCTGTTAAATACTTTGAGGGGCGTGTTTACCTAGCAAAGCCAAGACACCAACCCCCACACCAAATGGTCAATTTAAACATTACTGTGGTTACCAGAGAGCAACCTACATGGAGAAACTAAACAGAGAGGTTTCCCTGTTTATATCATTATCTAGGCACATTCACATCCAATAAAACGTACATTCATATTGTAGTTGTTAATGCTCAGATCCTACAGCTTAATGGGCACTTCTTCCTTATTGTACAGTCAAGCTGTTCTCACAACAGCTCAATAGGGTTGAGTCTATGCTGGCCACTCAATAATAGAGAGAACACCAGCTGACTGCTTCTTCCCTAAATAGTTCTTGCAAGGTTAGGAGCTGTGCTTTGGGTCATTGTCCGGTAGTAGAAGGAAAATGTGGACAGCACAATCAGGTGCCATCCACAGTGCATGGAATTGCATTACAAAGTGGAGTGATAGACTTCCTCCTTCAAGATCCCTTTTGCAGTGTAACCTTTTGCCCCAAACCATTACATTGCTTCCATCCAGCATCTTTTTTGGGGTCTGTTGATGATCTTCTTTGTGATCTGAACACCTTAAACATAGATTTGTTAAATCTCCATCTGCCCAGTATCTGTTATTTTCCTTCTGCATCCTGGAGTCGCCTTTTCACTGTTGAAATTGTGACTGGTTCGACAGCGTTTTACAAGATCATAAGTTACTTGACATATTCTCACATGGAATAGCCTTCTTTCTCAGAACAAGAATAGACTGACACTTTTTTGAGGAAAGTTTTTTGTTTCTGGCCATTTTGAGTCTGTAATGAAAGCCACAATTTTTTTAAGCTCCAGATATGCAACTGCTATTAGAAATATAGTTTTATTGCTTCTCTAATTAGCACAGTTGATGATCTAATTGTTTTTTTAAATGATTAATTTGGATAAGCAAACACACAGTCCAAATGGAACACAGGACTGATGGTTGCTAAAAAAAATGTGTTTATTATTCTGATCAATTTGCTATGGTCCCCCTTTAAGAATCTTTCTGATTGAGAGAGGATCAATGCTCATAATATTTTTTTTTTGCTATTCTCTTTCTCACTGTTCAAATAAACCTGCCATTAAAATTGTAGAAAGATAATTTCTTTGTCAGTGGGCAAATATACAAAATCAGCAAGCGATCAAATACGTTTTCCCTCAATGTATCCTTGAATTGTTTTTGTTAGGAGATATCTCAATTGGAGATATCTTTTACAAAAATTCTGCCTAGTCAAATTGAAATTACAGATATCTTGAATTGGGTGTTTTGTTGAGCAAAATTACATTGCGGATATCTTCAGGTACATGTAGGAGTCAGGAGCCGGAGTGAGCGGATTGCTTGTATTCAAACATATGTTACTACTCTTCAACCGTGTGTCAAGCGTAAACCGCCATATCAGACCTGCTTGAGGCCGAAGTACTATTTTTTGACATAATATTTAAGGCTGCAGGCCGTGCACGACAGGCGCTGTTAGCAAGGAATACAGAAGATGTACTTTCTTCAAAAATACGATTATTCAAACAAATATGTTGTTCAACACAAACTCCCTGATTTCAATTTTTTTGTAAGTATTACATCCACGACTGAAACCGTCATTGCTGGTAATACCGAAATGCGTTGCCAATATGATCTGATGCCTTGCACGAGAATCGTCAAGCAAGACAATTCGAAATAGCCATAATGACATTTGAGATATGTCAAACCTAAATGACAGAAATCTTAATTTTCCATTTGAGATGCGTGATGAGTCGAGTGTTGTTATCAGTGTGGTCACTGCTGATATCTGTAATTAAATTTTGACTAGAATTACACATATATTTAACTGTAGTTTTGACTAGTCAGAATGACGTTACAGATATCTTGAATGAAAATTCGGACTAGTCACAATGTAATTACGAACATTCAAAATTACGGTGTTGATATCAGTCATGTTAATTCTGGATAGTCATGTCTTGCGAACAAATGTTAAAACTGCTTGCCACTACGTACATATTTTACAGTCTATGATATCAACAGATTTTTTTCTTCTCGAAGTGGCACCGGCGTGCGCGGGAGCCTGGTCTTCCGCACACGCAGCTTGTGTTTCTGCTCTTTCGACTCTATCTTACATGCACATGAGTTTTGAGACTGATGTAGCGGCATACTTAAAATCACATATAAAATCTTCTTACTTTCTCATAAAACATTCAGTATTACACATGGCCATTGTGATTTTTCTTCTCGATTTAGGATTAACTATGAACATACTATAAAGAAAAAAAACGCATCATATTTCAGAACCTCTAAAAAAACGTATAATCTTTTAATCCATGTACGAGTGGACTCAGACATCAAGGGGCAAGAATTAAACATATATAGTCAAAGAATATAGTCAAGGCCAAACCTCAATAGACAGATACAAATTGATCTGCAGATTCTATCTGAGGAGACTGGGATCAAACTCTACCCAGACTGACACACATGCATATTACCACAAAACATATGCAGATAAGCATACTAACTCTGCACACACACACACACACACATTTGTATTTTATGCTTGTGGGGCTTGAGACTTTACACCGACATCCATGCTCCCTTTTTCCTAACCCTACAACATATCCTTTCTTAAACATAACACTAACCTCAATAGCGTAACTGTCACGGCTAAATTTAAAGTACCCCTAATGCCTAAACCTAAACCTGACTGGTAGGAATAAGAGAGAAAATTAATGAATTATTACAAATGTTTACAGGAAAAGTTCCCAGCATCATACAGCAAAGCAATAATCATCCTAAAGTTTTATCAAATACTATTTTACATATTTGTAATCAATTTGCAGGCCCTACGTAATTGGTAACTCTACTGTCCCATTAAGGAACATCTAAAACCCCTCTTGATCCTACCACTACATGACAGGATTTCTTTCTCATAAAACATTCAGTATTACACAAGGATTTTATTTACTGTGCAGGTGCACATGTGATTTTCTTTCTCCATTTAGGATTAGGCTTATCCTTTTTAAAAACAAAAAACATATTAGAACATCCAAACAGGGCATAATATTTCAGAACCTCCACAAAATACCTATCTCTCAATCCATATACAAGTGGACTCAGACATCGAGGGGCAAGAATAAAACATATATAGTTAATGTACCTAAGCCCTACAAACAGATTCAAATTGATCTTCATTACCACTGATTCTATCAGAGGACACCAGAACTGAATCAAACAAAGGAGAAGCTGGAAGCCATGGAGAATAACTGTCCTCAGGCCCTTATTGGTGGTTGTCTTTCTCTCTGATGAGGCAGACCTGGCCACCACCATGATCTTTACATAGGTAAACAGTATGACCAGGGACATGACTAGGAAGTACAACTGAGACAGAGCAGAGCTGAGGTGCACCTGCCACGGGAACAAAAACATCTGCTCCAAACTGCAGATTAGAGGATTGGTGTAGAACCTCAGAGACACAGCTGAGAAAAAGATAGAGATCACGATGATCATATTAACAGAACTGAGTGCCTGGATAAGTAAGATGCTGTGCATGGCCCTCACCGGAGTGGAGAGCTCACTGTGGCACAGAGGCATGCAAATCGCCACATAACGCTCCAGGCTCATGGCTGTTAGTGTCAGTGGTGTGGCAACGGTCAGATTTCCTAAGATTCTCACCAAAAATAAACACAGCCCACCTGCCATTGGTGCCCTGGAGAAACTCATCACAAGTAATGTATCCGTCAAAGCTAAATATATACTGTCACAGATAAGAGTGTGAGCAAACAAGATGTATCGCGTGTTCGTGAAAAAGGCGGCTTTTTTAAAGAAGGTCCAAATCATGAGAGAGTTGACATAGAGAAAAATTATAATGAACACTTGGACAATCACCATTCTGAGAGATGTAGGAATTACTTTTGGAAGAATGAGACCTCCCTCACTGTCCATGCTTGTATTCTGCATTGAAATTCCTTTTAAAAAGATAATAAAAATGCACTATAAATCGCAATGTCAGTAAGAGGATAGTGGTCAAATGAAATTAAGCCATAATTCGTTTTTATTATTTCAGATAATTTTAGTAGGCCATAAACAATGTCAGCTGAATGTTTCTGGAATAAGTATGGCTTTACTGTTTTCCTTAAATAACAAGTGCCCAACAATAACTTTTATACAATAACTATTGTGCGATAACTATGCTGACTGTGTGTGTCTGAAAGCTTAACTGATGTTGAGCACAACCCTTGTCTATTCTCCTACTCTAGTCTCTAGCCAAGACAACATCAGTGAGTGCCCTACATATATAGTAAAAACAACACTGGCCATTGTTCTCCAGAGATCTAGCGATCATTACGTTTGCAAACCAGAGCTGGGTAAATATTTGTCTGATAGTGGTTAATAGATATGTATTACGGGTAACTTTTCCACCTCAAAGATTTTAGTTTGTTTTTCATTTGAATTGTTCAAGTTATAGATCACATTAAAGGTGGAAAAAGTTCTCACATGATTTACCTTTGTCTCATTTTTAACATCTCACACACCTGGCATTTTAACAGGGGTGTGTAGAATTTTTATATCCGCTGTATGTAGTTCAACATTCACTGCCTTGTACATTGAATATTTACTAGTAATTTAAGCAATTGTCCTTCATTGTGCACATCTTTTTTTCTACCTTGTCAAAATATATTTTACCTTTTAACACTGCATTGTTGGAAAAGGGACCATAAAACATTTCACTGGCATTATGAGATTTTCTTATTCACATTTTGTTGTTTCATATGTATTTTCAGGAGCCTGTAATGGCCACTCCAGGACTTTCATCTTTTTCTGCTGTAACCACTTGAGGGTCAACTTGTGCTTAGGGTCTGCCCGCTCAAGGAGCGCGCAGAGGCGGGGGCTCTCGTCCCTGACCCACAGTCATGACAAGGGTCATTGTTGTGCTGGAAATTCCAAGACCGTCCCATATACAACTTTCGTGCAGAAGAATGCAAATTGTCTGACAATATTTTCTGATAACATGCTGCATTCATCTTGCTATCAATATTAACAAGATTCCCTGTACCTTTAGTGCTCACACACCCCACAACATCAGTGAGCCACCACCAATCTTCGCAGTGGGGACAGTATTCTGTTCACTTCAAGCCTAATTGACCCTTCTCCAAACGCTTGTGTTTGTGACCACAAAGCTCCCAAATTATAGTGTGCCAGAATGAGGCATGTCAAGGTGTTGTTGTGCATGATGTAATCAGGCTTTATTGTGGCAATGGTGCAGTAAAGGCTTCTATTTGGCATCTAGACAATGCGGCTAATTTAAAGGTGTCGTTGTTTTGTGCTCCTTGAAACAACCACGCAGATTTTTCCAGAGCAGCCTGGATTTCTCCTGAGGTTACATGTGGGTTTTACTTTGTATTCTGAAAAATTATCTTGGTAGTTTTGGCTAAAATCTTGCTTGGTCTACCTGACCTTGTCTAGGTATCAAGAGATCCTGGAATTTTCCACTTCTTAATAACTGATTGAACAGTACTGACTGGCATTTGCAGGGCTTTGGATATCTTTTATATCCTTTTCCATCTTTATAAAGATCCATTACTTAGTTACTCAGGTCTTTTGACAGTTCTTTTCTGCTGCCCATGGCTCAGTATCTAGCCTGCTCAGTGCATCCACGTGGCCCTACCGTCACCCACTGCACTCTTGGCCTGATGGTGACAAAGACTGTTCTCCTGGCCGGCACAGCAGCAACCCCGAAAGGGAAGACGAATGAGGCGAAGGTGAAAACAGTCAGAAAAACAACCCTAAGACAACCCTTTTTGGGGGGTGCTGTACGGGAGCGTTAAGGCTGTCATCCAGATGGCTATCAGGGAGTGGGAGCGTTTCCGGGAGCCCCCGTCTGCCCAGAGGCCGCAGCTGGAGCCCCGTGCTGCCCAGGAGCTGCAACCGGAGCCCCCTGCTGCCCAGGTGCCGCAGACAGCGCCCCCTGCTGCCTGGCGGTCATCGCAGCCAGCGCCCCCTGCTGCCTGGCGTTCGTCGCAGCCAGCGCCCCTCACTCTGCCCAGCGGTCATCAACACCAGCGCCCTCACGCTGCCAGGGGGTCGTCGTCCCCAGCGCCCGTCTCTCTGCCCGGCGGTCGTCGCCAGCGCCCCTCACGCTGCCCGGTGGCCGTCACCGTCAGCGCCCCTCATGCTGCCCTGTTTTCGCCGGCGCCAGAATCCACCGAGGACTGGCCGCCGGCGCCAAAATCCGCCGAGCACTGGCCACTGCCGCCGCACACGGTGCCCTCTATGGTCCCGGCCGCTGCCCCTCCACTGCCCATCCTGGCCGCCCCGCCTTCCCTGCCTGTTTCCACCGTATTTTGGTGGGGGTCTGGTTTTTCTCCCGCCCTCCCACCCTCCCCTGGGGTTGTGTTCCCCCCTTTGGGGGTTACTGTGACGGTGAGGTGACAGACAGCTCCACCATCTCCCGCTCTTCTGGTTTTCCCAACTGTCATGAACTCCCGGTCCTCTTTATTGGTCTTGTCTTCAGTCATTACTAACACCAGGTCCCAATTAAGCCATTTGTATGTGTTTAAATGTTTCTCCTCTGCTCCCCTCAGTTGTCAGTCATTGTTCCATGTTATGGTGTGGTTTGAGGATGATGGTGAGTTTTGTTTTCATTTATTTACTTTATCAATTGTTTTCAAGTGCTCTTCTGTTCTTTTTGTCTGTGTAAATAAAGACAGCACCGACTGCCACAATTTCCAGTACTTGGTCCGTTGGCTCCACGATATCCCGGCCATTACAGCAGTATACAGTACTGTATGAGAACTTCAGTTTCAATTGCATCTTTTCACATTGAAATAGGAGAAATGAGGGCTAACATGACTAGACTGGTGAGTTTCTGAAAGGTTTTAATGGTATCTGGTCATTTTGAGCCTGTAATCCAACCCCCAATTGCTGATGCTCCAGGTACAGAACTAGTCAGCAATTGGGAGTTGATGTAAAAAAAAACATTAGAATGGTAGTGTACTGTATGTGGCTCACTGCTGGAGACCAATGTCCAATTACCAATACTACTCTGCTCTCCACCCGTGTCCCTATAGCTCTGTTAATACAAAAAAATTACATCTAACGTAAATATTTCTAGAGAGTTACTGTCCGTTCTCCTTTAAAAATATTACTAAAGCATACCTTTTCATGTTACTTAGGAAAGTGGTACTATACATATGCAGTCAACTGTTTTGGAAGCCATGAAGTCAGGAAGAATGTTCTGTTTTCAGTTTTTAGTTGACTGGGTCATTGACTGGGTCATTGTACTGACATGAAATGGACAACAGATGTGATACATTAATTAAAAATAAAACATTTACATTTGAATATAGATTTCTTATAGTAAAAACATGTGCTTGAATGATGTTTTTTATATTTTATCACAATTTATTTCTGCAACTTGTGATGAAAGCCATCCAGTATAACACTGGTGCCCAGCTTCCTGCCGTTGTTGACCTCCAGCACAAGCAGTGTCTGCGCAGGGCGCACAGGATCATTAGGGCCAAAAACTGTTTGTCCTCCTACCATCAGGCAGGCAATACAGGTCTCTTCGTTCCCACACCAGCAGGCTCAGGAACAGTCTCTTCCCAGCTTAACTCTGTGACCCAGAGAACTCTGTGACCCATCGGCTGTGCAAATAAGCCCCCTGGTGGCCGCTGGTCCTTCTGTGTTGGTAGCTGAAGAATGCTTTCAGTCCTCCTTCCCCTGGTCCCTATTCTGCAGGGGCTCGTCCAAGAGAGACGGGAGCTCCTTGTTGTCACGCTCCGATGTCTCTCTATGCTTCCAAGTCCACAGCTGCAGTGGCTCTTCCTCCTTCCCCTGCGATCACCCCCTCAAAAAACATTTTGGGATTCATCATTTCATGAGTATTCAGGACCTTTCCAGAACTTTTACCTCTGATAGAACACTGCAAACTAGGGCTGTCCACTAAGAATAGTTTTTTGGGGGTCGCCCAAGATTGGACTCTGATCAAGATTGGATGTTTCTGATCATTAGGCAGTTAGTTCAATCCATCACCACTAAGCAGAGTGTATACAGAGACAGTGGGGCAAAAACGTATTTAGTCTGCCACCAATTGTGCATGTTCTCCACTCGTTACCTGTATTAATGGCACCTGTTTGAACTTCTTATCAGTATAAAAGACACCTGTCCACAACCTCAGTCCCACTCCAAACTTCACTATGACCAAGACCAAAGAGCTGTCCAAGGACACCAGAAACAAAATTGGACACCTGCACCAGGCTGGGAAGACTGAATCTGCAATAGGTAAGCAGCTTGGTGTAAAGAAATCAACTGTGGGAGCAATTATAAGAAAATGGAAGACATACAAGACCACTGATAATCTCCCTCAACCCGGGGCTCCACGCAAGATCTCACCTCGTGGGGTTGAAATGATCACAAGAACGGTGAGCAAAAATCCCAAAACTACACAGGGGGGACCTAGTGAATGACCTGCAGAGAGCTGGGACCAAAGTAACAAAGACTACCATCAATAACACATTACGCCGCCAGGGACTCAAATCCTGCAGTGCCAGACTGAGGTTTGCTAGAGAGCATTTGGGTGATCCAGAAGAGGATTGGGAGAATGTCATATGGTCAGATGAAAACAATATAGAACTTTTTGGTAAAAACGCAACTCATCGTGTTTGGAGGAGAATGAATGCTGTGTTGCATCTAAAGAACACCATACATACTGTGAAGCATGGGGGTGGAAACATCATGCTTCGGGGCTGTTTTTCTGCAAAGGCACCAGGACGACTGATCTGTGTAAAGGAAAGAACTAATGGGGCCATGTATCGTGAGATTTTGAGGGAAAACCTCCTTCCATCAGCAAGGGCATTGAAGATGAAACGTGGCTGTGTCTCTCAGCATGACAATGATCCCAAACACACCGAAAACGTTTGATCTCTCTCAATGCCAACAAACAGTATACAACAAAGTATTGAGATGAACTTTTGTTACTGACCAAATACTTATTTTCCACCATAATTTACCAATAAATTCATAAATAAATCCTACAATATGATTTTCTGGATTTTCTTGTCTCATTTGTCTCTTATAGTTGAAGTGTGCCTATGATGAAAATTACAGGCCTCTCTCGTCATTTTAAGTGGGAGAACATGCACAGTTGAGGGCTGACTAAATACTTTTTTGCCCCATTGTATCCACAATACAATATATATACTGGAATTAAAATGAGCTTTCTTAAAATATCCAAACAGTGGCATTATAATTCAGAACCACTATTATATATATATACTGGAATTACCTTTGTAATATTGAATGTACAAAACCAAACTAACAGACTGGATGAATTTTGAAAGATTCAGTGCAATGTTACTTATGCGTCTGTTTATAAGGCATATTTCAAATTAACCAATCAATGTACAAGAAAAACTACATATGTAGTAGCATTTGTCTATAATATTAAATAAAAATATTTTATCATGACCTTCCCCATTGGAAATCAAGGTTTTTACCATCCCCTCTCATAAAATGAATTCACTAATAATCATGAAACCACAGACCATGGCAAAAATAGGACAGAATGAATTTATCTTGAATGTAATTGTTTATTTGTTACTTAGCAAGAAAGATACAATAGGGCTGAAAAATAACATATTCTGTTACTACAGAGATTGGGAATGTTGAATATCAATGCATGAAAAAAAAAAAAGTTAAGAAAAACTCACACATTTCACACATTTGTAATAAACATCCATAGAGCAACATAAAACCCTCATGATCCTCTCATGACATTACAGATTTATTTCTCATGAAACATTTAATTTCTTTCTCATGAAACCCATGGATTTCATTTACTGTACAGGTGTACCGGTGATTTCCTTTCTCCATTTAGGATTAGGCTTATCCATATCACAATGGAAAACCTTATTAGAAAATCCAAATAGGGCATAATATTTCAGAACCTCCAGAAAATACCTATCTCTCAATCCATATACAAGTGGACTCAGACATCGAGGGGCAAGAATAAAACATATATAGTTAATGTACCTAAGCTCTATAAACAGATTCAAATTGATCTTCATTACCACTGATTCTATCAGAGGACACCAGAACTGAATCAAACAAAGGAGAAGCTGGAAGCCATGGAGAATAACTGTCCTCAGGCCCTTATTGGTGGTTGTCTTTCTCTCTGATGAGGAAGCCCTGGCCACCACCATGATCTTTACATAGGTAAACAGTATGACCAGGGACATGACTAGGAAGTACAACTGAGACAGAGCAGAGCTGAGCTGCCCCTGCCATGGGAAGACAATGATCTGCTCCAAACTGCAGATTAGAGGATTGGTGTAGAACCTCAGAGACACAGCTGAGAAGAGGATGGAGAGCATGATGATCCGATTAACAGAGCAGAGAGCCTGGATAAGTAGGATGCTGTGCATGGCCCTCACCGGAGTAGAGAGCTCACTGTGGCGCAGAGGCATGCAAATCGCCACATAACGCTCCAGGCTCATGGCTGTTAGTGTCAGTGGTGTGGCAACGGTCAGGTTTCCTAAGATTGTCACCAAAAATATACACAGCCCACCTGCCATTGGTGCCCTGGAGAAACTCATCACAAGCAATGTATCCGTCAAAGCTAAATATATACTGTCACAGATAAGAGTGTGAGCAAACAAGATGTATCGCGTGTTGGTGAAAAAGACTGCTTTTTTAAAGAAGGTCAAAATCATGATGGAGTTGACATAGAGAAAAATAACAATTAAAACTTGGACGATCACCATTCTGACAGACGCAGGAATTTCTATTGGAAGAACAAGACCTTCCTCATTGCCCTTACTTGTATTCTGCATTGAAATTCTTATGGAAAAGATATTAAAAATGAACAATCAATCACAATTTCAGTAAGAGGATAGTGGTCAAACATGAAATAAAACCATAAATCGTACCAATATCCATCCAACTAGAGGATTTTACTAGGTAAAAAATATGGCCTTACCGTTTTCCTTAAATTACAAGTACCCAACAATAACTACGATACAATAACTATTGTACAATAATAATGCTGACTGTCTCTATGAAAGCTAAACTGATTTTGAATACAACCCTTGTCCATTCTCTTAGTCCTCCTGTCTCTAGCTAAGACAACATCACTGAGTGCCCAACATATATAATAAAAAACACTGGCCATAGTTCTCCTGAGATCTAGCGATCATTAAGTTCACAAACAAGAGCTTGGTAAACTGCAAGTTGAAAACAGGTATGTATTATGTATCATGAGAAATGAAGAGAGCATTTGTCAGAGGAAAACAATGTCATTTTCCCCTGAGTAATATACAGCTCCGGAAAAATTAAGAGAAAGGGAAAAAAAGGGTGCAGGGGTCACTTAATTTTTTCCAGAGCTGTAATAAAAAAAATGTCTGAATATAATATAATGGCAATCATGATATAATAATATATCACAGTTTGCAGGGTTGAAGGTAAATCGATGAATTTATGCTATGATGTTTTTTAATCACTCCCATTGCAAACTTCCAAACTTCCAAAATCCAATCTCAATCTGTAGCTCTCCTATCAACACTAGTAACTGAATGTGACTGTCTTTTAAACATTCATAGCAACCCAGATAACCATTCTGTGGAATGGACTAAATTAAAATATCTTACCAGACATAAAATACATATTTCTTTCTGGGTTTGTGTTTCTTATTCTCATTGATTACAACATTATTAGTAAATGGTTACCAATCTGCATTGTCCCCTTTTTGTATTGAAACTAGCACTACTTTCATGCACATGAACTTTACCTCATAATATATTCACATACTGTACAGAATGCATACTGATACAGCCGTGCCCACATATTTTCTATCCTTGTGGAGACCAGAAAAACAGAAATCCATGATTTTCCTTTTCCCTTTAATCGAACCCTTATCATAACTCTGACCTTAACGTAAACTTAATCCAAACAGCCTAACCTTTAAGCATAAATCATACCGCTTAACCTAACTTTAATACTTAAACCTAAAATGAACCCCAATTATATCACTTAACCCAAAGCCGGAAATAGCTATTTCTTGCTAAAAAATGTGTTGGCAACCACTTCCTCAGCATTTGTGGACTTACATATTGTAGAACATGGATCACACATAAAACACTATTACATTCTTTACATAACATAGTGTCATTCTGAGTGACAGCTATGCCATCTGCTGCCCATCCTCACCCTGCAGGAGGCAGGCTTCAGCGCTCGATGTCACCGGCCTTCTGACACCATTGCCCATCATCAACTCATTGCACCTATTGTCTCGTTTAGCGCACCTGATCATCATCCACAATCATTTCCCCCAGTATATATGATCCCTCTCCTCCCTTTGTCTTTGTGTGTTACTGTCTCACTGCCGTGAGCAGTATTCAGCTGCGCACTATTAAAATAATAGAAACTAATGTGACTCCGACTCCTCAGTCTGCTGCACCTGTCATATCCCGAAGCTGACAGAATAACACACCTTTTTAAAGACATGGAGCACAGAGGAAACAAAGACAAGGCCGGTGTAGCGGACGTGATAAACCAACACTCCTCGATGCTGGCCAACCTAGGCGTCGCAATGGAGGGGATGACCCCCCTTCTTCCCGATTCCCAATGTCTGTCCCTGTCCTTGACAATCTGGTTATGCCCCTCATCTAGGCTGGATTTGAATGGACGCTGGGATTAGCCCACATGCATTGAACTATTAAAACTTGGACTCTATATGTTCACCCGGCACAGCCAGAAGAGGACTGGTCACCCCTCAGAGCCTGGTTCCTCTCTAGGTTTCTTCCTAAATTTCGGCTCTCATAGGGAGTTTTTCCTAGCCACTGAAGTTCAACTCTACTGTTGTTTGCTCCTTGGGGTTTAAGGTCGGGTGTTTTGTGAAAGCACTTTGGGACAACTGCTGATGTAAAAAGGGCTTTATAAAATAAATTTGATTGATTGATTGATCCTACAAGCTGTGCGATGCCTAGAGTGGAGCCAGACGACTCCCGCAGCACTGGCCGAGTTACAGCCCCCCCAGCCTGCACTTACCGGAGTAGGGGCGATGCACATTCTGCTTCCCCGGGATTATGATGGGACGGCGGACCGCTGCCAGGGTTTCCTTCTACAAGTCGACATCGCGCTCCAGGCGATTCATCCTGCACCGACAGACGCCCAGAAGATCTCTTCACTCGTCTCCTGCCTGTCCGGGAAAGCCCTGGAATGGGCCACTGCCGTGTGGAACACCGAGGGACACATCCGGGGCAGCTACGAGGAGTTTGGACATAGGGACGGCTGCACTCCCGAGCAGAGGGCAAGGAGGAAAGCGGTGATGTTCAACGAAGCGTTGGGGCAGCTCCGCAATACACCTCGTCCTCTAACTCCAGAGGCCACAGGCACGGTGCTTCCGCATCACCCCAGATAGCTCATGCCCATTCACCTTTAGCCTCTCCACTCACTCTCTTCACCGTCCCTGTTGAGTTCCCCGGTTTTCCGTTGCTTTCCCAGTGTAAGGCGCTGGTAGATTCAGGCTCTGCTGGGAATTTCATCGACAGGGATTTCCCATTACGCACACGCATTCCCCTTCAGGTCCTTACCACCTCCATACCTGTGAGTGCGTTAGACAACCGGCCACTAGGGTCGGACTTTATTACCGAGTGTACTGTCCCGCTCTTTATGGTCACTTGCGGCCGACACAGCGAAACCATTTCACTTCACGTTATGGATTGTCCCAAGTTCCCCGTCGTTTTGGATTTCCCATGGCTGTCTCTCCATGACCCCGTCATTTCCTGGTCTAGTCAGGTCCTTTCGGGGTGGTCGCAGATGTGCCAAGGTAGGTGTTTGGGTGTTTCAGTGGGTTCGACCACGGTGGAAAGACAGTGCTCCCGCCGTGCCAATTCCTCCCGAATACAGGGATTAAGCCGCAGTCTTTTCCAAGGCTGAGGCCACTGTATTACCGCCTCATAGGCCAGGGGATAGCGCAATAAATCTCTTAAAGGGGACCGCACTCCTAAGGGCCGAGTGTATCCACTGTCCCGCATCGAGACTGCGGCGATGTCTGCGTATGTTGAGGAAGCGTTAGTACAGGGATACATTAGGCCGTCCAAGTCACCGGTCTCCTCGGGTTTCCCCTTTGTGAAAAAGAAGGATGGTGGTTTGCGCCCGTGCATCGATTACAGGACGCTGAACAAAATCACCATCCCATTCAGTCATCCTCTTCCCCTAATCTCTGCGGAAGTCCAGAGGATGCTTTTTCATGAAATTGGACCTCAGGAGTGCCTATAACCTGGTGCGTATCCGGGAAGGGGACAAACAGTATTCAGTATTACCTCTGGCTATTATGAATATTTAGTGATGCCATACGGTTTGATGAATGCTCCATCAGTCTTTCAATCTTTCATGAACAACGTGTTCAGGAACATGTTGTGGGAAAGTGTAGTGGTGTATATTGATGACATCTTGATATACACGGCTACCCGTGCTGAGCATGTCTCGTTGGTGTGTAGAGTGCTTGCTAGATTGTTGGAACATGACCTGTTCATGAAGGCTGAGAAGTGTCTGTTCTTCCAGTCGTCCGCGTCCTTCCTGGGGCACCGTTTCTCTTGCACGGGTGTGGCTATGGAGGAGCATCACATTGACGCCATGCATAAATGGCCCACCCCAAATGCAACGATTCTTAGGCTCCGCCAACTACTATAGGAGGTTTATCCGGCTTTAGCCAGGTCGTGGCTCTGATCATCTCCCTCCTGAGGGGTGGGGCGACTCGGTTGCAATGGACTGTGGAGGCGGAGCGGGCGTTTGTGGAACTGAAACACCGTTTCACCAACTGGCCCATCCCGACCCGTCGCTCCAGTTCATTGTGGAGGTGGACGTGTCCGACTGTGGTCTTGGGGCCGTCCTCTCCCAATGAATGGGGAGTCGGAACACGGTCCGCCCCTGCGCTTTCTTTTCACAGAAGCTCAGTGCGGCGGAGCGGAAATACAACGTGGGTGAGCTTTTGGCCATGGTTAGAGCCCTGTCAGCGTGGCGGCACTGGTTAGAGGTGGCCAAACAACCTTTTCTCATCTGGACAGACCACCGCACACTGGAGTACATGGGGGCAGCGAGGGGGCTGACCCCTCGCCTGGCCAGGTGGGCTATGTTCTTCTCCCGGTTTGTTTTCTCTCTCACATACAAGCCGGGGAGCAAGAACGTCAGGCCCGACGCGCTGTCTCCCCAGCATGACATGGAGGAGCGGCCAGTGGATGACACTCCCGTACTGTCGGCGCCAGTCGTGTGGGAGTTGGACGTGGACATCGTTCGTGCGCAGCGTGACAAGCCCTCCCCGCCCACATACCCTGAAGACCGCACGTATGTACCAGCGTCTGTCCGTGACCGGCTCATCTACTGGGACCATACCTCTCCCTCCTCCAGTCATCCTGTCATTGGGCAGACTATGCGGGCCCTGGCCGGTAAGTACTGGTGGCCCACTTTGGCTAAGGACATGAGCGTGTACGTCTCTTCCTGCTCGGTGTGTGCCCAGAGTAGGGCACCCCGACACCTGCCTATGGGTAAGTTGCACCCCTTACCCATTCCACAACGACCATTGTCCCACAAGTCTGTTGATTTTCTGACAGATCTCCCCCTTCACAGGGTCATACCACCATCCTGGTCATTGTGGACCGGTTTTTGAAAGAACTGTTGCCTCTTGCCTTTGCCTGGTTTTCACATGGCCCTTCAGAGCGCCGAGGCTCTATTTACACATGTCTTCCGGCACTATGGGGTGCCTGGGGGTCTCGGTCAGCCTGACCTCGGGCTACCACCCCCAGTCCAACGGGCAGGTGGAACGTGTCAATCAGGACATGGGCAGGCTCCTTTGGTCCTACTGCCAGGACCGGCCGGGGGAGTGGGCGGAGTTCATGCCATGGGTGGAATATGCCCTGAACTCCCGTCACCATTCCTCCACGGGCATGTCCCCGTTTCAGTGTGTCCTGGGCTACTAGCTGGTCCTGGCACCCTTGACCCCGAGCCAGACCGGTACCCCTGCGGTGGAGGATTGGTTCCGGCAGGCAGCAGGCACGTGGGAGGCCGTGCAGGCTCGCTGTCTGCTGCCAGAAAACCTATGCGGATCGCCACCACAGGGAAACCCTGGTGTATCGTCCTGGCGACCGGGTCTGGCTCTCAACTAAGGACCTGCCCCTCCGCCTGCCCTGCCGGAAGCTGAGACCGCGGTTTGTGGGGCCCTTTAAAGTCCTGAGGAGAATCAACGAGGTAACATATCGGTTGCGTCTTCCACCTGACAACTGTGTTAACCCCTCGTTTCATGTGTCTCTCCTCAGGCCGGTGGTGGCGCCCCCCCCCCCCCGACATCGAGGGGGCCCTGGCGTACTCCGTCCGCTCCATCATCGACTCGAGACGTCGGGCCGGGGGCCTCCAGTACCTCGTGGATTGGGAGGGGTATGACCCGGAAGAGCGGAGCTGGGTCCCGGAGCTGGGTCCCGGTGCGGGACGTTTTGGCTCCCGCACCTTCTCCATGACTTCCATCGCCATCATCACGCGGTTACATCACAAAACCTGTTAAAATGTTTGTGATGTTCAAAAACATTTTTGACAAATGCGCCCTCTGCTGCCCCTGCAATTGCAATGAGTGTAACGATGCCCCGACTGTGAGAATGAACATTGTTTTTAACTGATAATTGTAATGGTGAGTGGACTTTTATCTACAGGTTGCTTTATGTTGCCAGATTGTTCATATCAGTTTGCATGCAATATGTAAAATATTATTTCAACATTAGGTGTCATGGTTGTAGGCAGTAAACAAGGTGCAGAGCAAGTTGTGGGAAAAAAATTTGATTACATATTTTCATGAAAGAGAGACAAAGCACACACTTAGGCATAAGCACAAACAGTGACCCACAAAACATGGAGAAATGACTGAACTTATATAGACCCTCCACAATCAAAAGTCAAGCATAGAGATGCCAAGATGCCCCACGGTCAGGCCCCACGGTGTGGCACCCAGGCACATAGAGATGCCTAGAGGCCCCCAGCCAGGACCTGACAGTACCCCCCCCCAAGGCATGGACTCATGACTGCAAGATAGGAACATCCAAGGAGGGGAGGGCAGGCCGCAATGTGGCTGCAAGACCGGAACATCCAATCAGTATTTTTATTGGCAGTGTGTAATTGTATTAGTGGTTGTGTTTTGCGCTATTGGGGGAGTATTTTTATTGAATTTGTTTGAAAGTGTGAATATTTGCTCTCGGTACGACATCATCAATACACATGGAGATATATGCTGAGACAGTCTGTGTATTCAACAATGTCCCCATTGGTTACATCACAGAACATCTGCCAGTCTGCTGTTTCATGTCTAAATGTTTCATCCAATATGGATGAAATTATCCTCAAATTAAAGCTGTCAGTAAACACATGCACCTATAATAATTGTATAATGTATCACTCAGTAGTGCCTTATTATATTAATGATGGCATTTAAGGTTATACTGTATGTTGTGATGTATATTATCATGTATAATATTGTCCAGTATTTTGATTTGTATTCTAAGAAGTGTTGCTACTGCCTAGGCATGCGTGGAACTGATTTTCCATGAAAACATACATTTAATGAGTTTGAATTCCAAGTTTGAGATTTCACCACATGCTTCCCAAAGCACCACCCACAAGTAGAATTGGCTTAATGGGCACTTCTTATTGTACAGTCAAGCTGTTCTCACAACAGCTCAATAGGATGGAGTCTATGCTGGCCACTCAATAATAGAGAGAACACCAGCTGACTGCTTCTTCCCTAAATAGTTCTTGCAAGGTTAGGAGCTGTGCTTTGGGTCATTGTCCTGTTGTAAAAGGAAAATGTGGACAGCACAATCAGGTGCCGTCCACAGTGTATGGGCCAATATCAAACCTTCCATTCCTCTCAAAAATCTTAGAAAAATGTGTCTCCCAACAACTGAACGCCTTCCTGAAGACAAATAACACTTATGAAATGCTCCAGTCCGGTTTCAGACCCCATCATAGTACTGAGACAGCACTAGTGAAGGTAACAAATGACCTCCTAATGGCCTCAGACAAAGGTTCTGCGTCCGTCCT
>JACXGJ010011495.1:0-19714 GCA_016801105.1 Esox niger | reverse complement strand
ACAGGGTGGTGTTAGGGTGGTGTGTAGTTTGGGTACAGGGTGGTGTTAGGGTGGTGTGTAGTTTGGGTACAGGGTGGTGTTAGGGTGGGGAAGTTTGGGTACAGGGTGGTGTTAGGGTGGTGTGTAGTTTGGGTACAGGGTGGTGTTAGGGTGGTGCATGGAAGTGTTTGGGCATAATCCTTCTCTGCATTTGGTTGCATTAAAGACTTAAATACAATTTAGGAAAGTTTTTTTGCCATAAGCAAAAACAGGTTTTTGCGGAAATATCTAATGTACATACGTATTTAGCATTTAGTAGTTTCCTAGGACTGGGCTTGGTCTTTGCCCTGACATGCTCGATACACAGGTGTGTGCCTTTTTCTAAGTCATGTCAAATCAATTTAGTTTGCCACAGATGGACTTCAAATTCCAGAGACAAGATGACGACAATACAGAAGATGCACCTGAGCACAATTTGGCAAACTGACCAAATACTAATGTACATGTGATCATTTAGTTTTTCAACACAAAATAAATAATAAATAAATTGCCTCAAATTTCTAAAAAAACACCAAATCCATGGTTTTGTGTGTAGATTCATGGCAAAAAATAAATACCTAATTTGTTACAAATTAAATACGTGAAAAAACTAAATACGGAGGTCTGAATATTTTCCAAAGGGCAATGTATGTAAGACTAGGAGGGAAGATACAGGAGAGGATTAATTACCAGGGGGTAACCATGATTCCTGTTTCCACCAGGGGTCCAAGGATCAGATTGTGGCAATGATCACAATATGACCTGGAAAATATCCAGGTCATATTGTTTTCTAAATCTCCTAGGAAACCAAGAGGACTGAGATGTCAATGAGAAAAAGTGCTACCAGCCAAATGTCCGATTTGCTCCATCTCCCCTGGTGTGGTGAATAACACAACGGATGTTCAGCGGATTATTGAAGTCTGGATGACAGATCAGTTTCCATGACGAATGACGGCAGGAGAATGGAAATGGGCCTCCCATAACTTCATCATCATGTCAAAAGGGAGACCTAATGCGTTTTCAATCTGCTGCAGTGGCATTTCGGCACGTATTTGGTAATTCGCCGAACACCGATAGATGACTTAAAGAGCAATGTCTAATTGGATTCGAGCTTGCCCAGATATAGCCCCAGATCGGTTCCGGGCTCTGTGCTGACAGTCTGGAACCCTACCTGTGCAGTGTGGGAACTCTTATTTGACTAAATAAAACAAACACTCGCCTTGATTTCCGTTCCCAGAGTTGAAAGTCCTGACGCCGAAGCTTGTTGCTGTTCAACAGAACCGTTTCTGATGTTTCCTCTCACAGCAGTGGCACAATCACAGAAACAGAAGAATTAGAATGGACGTTCCAACTCAAGTTTCTCTTTTATTAACCAGTTACTTACCACAGTTTTGGTGTCATCCAATTCGTGATCCCGCTCCAATGCAGTGATGCCAAGCGGCGTTGGGAGAAGTCGATGTTGAGCAAGACATTACTACTCACTGCACGATGGCCAGATGGAAATGGAACAACACAACGCACACAGAGAGATAAAGGTGCGGGACAATGAAGGACACATTCAGGACATTTCTTAAATGTGTAGTGCATTTGATATTTCTAAAGGTTGTGATTTGAATTTCTACTTATATTCTCTACTTCGACAAAAAAGATAAATCATTCCAAAATAGGCTGTCTCTTCCAAACCATCCTGAGCTTCCTGAATGTCATTGTTATGACAAATGTGTTTGGTTAGCAGCACAATTACATAAGGAAAGTGGCAGGAGAGAAGAATTGCTAACAGCAGGTTGATATAAGAAGACAAACTGGAAACAGTGTCAGTTGAATATCAGCAAGCTTCGGCACCAGAGCTCATCAAATGGAAACTGAAATGAAGGCGAGTGTTTGGGCACTGGTTTATTTAGTTTAACAATCTTCTCTGTTTTATTTTAGCACTGGCTCAAACGTATCAGTGCTGAGTGTGGGTAGCTAATGGTAAACATTGATCTATATATAGTTGGCCTAGCAAGTTAAAACTTCAACTCATGAATTTCATCATGTGTGAAAGCAAAATGGTACTCCCTTGCAATAAGAAAGCGCAGTATTTAACTTTATTTGAGATTTGCCTCTGTAGTTTACACAAACAACATTCCCTCATTAGGACCAGTTCAACAAGTTTGCTCCTTTAAAATGCTATCTACCAGAAAAAATCTGTGAAAAACATACATTTCCACATGTATTTTCAGACATATGGAAATAATTGATCCCAATGTGGATTCCAGGTTTATGTTGGTAAATCTACTGCAACAGCTGTAAATACATGAGTTATATAAAAGCACCAAACCCACACAATAAAAATACATTCAAACGTTTTATCGATTCCTAGGGCAAAAACAAAAGTTTCAAAACAAAAGCGGAAAACTAAAATAATATGCACTGGTTTGTTTTTAGAAAACATTTAAAAACCCATTGAAATCTCACATCCACTAAAACATTTTAAAAGCTTCAACAAGAATGATTAAACTCTCCATTATATCAAGGTTAATAGATCAGACAACACACACACAAACAAATACACACACACGCACACACACACATAAAATATAATTGTTTCTGCAGGTCCCTCAAAACATGCAGTGGCAAATGTATCAGGACATTACTCACACAAGAATTAGACTAACAGAGTTCGTTTTTTTTGTCCTCAACTTACTTGACTGTATCACACAGTGGAACCAAAAGACACATTGTTTTGGAATAAAATTCTGTGATCATATGGCCTCCACACGTCAAGATTTATATTGTGTTCCTACAGCTCCATGAACGTACAGAGAGCTAGTCAATAACTCTGTCCTATCGACACAGTGTTCCACCATGTTTG
The DNA here is from genome assembly GCA_016801105.1 of Esox niger. Lineage (NCBI taxonomy): Eukaryota > Metazoa > Chordata > Actinopteri > Esociformes > Esocidae > Esox > Esox niger. Next base: position 16,842 of record JACXGJ010011495.1, on the reverse strand, counting down.
TCACACATCTGCGCCTCAGAAAAAGAGAGAGAAACCCACACATTTCAGTTGTGGTCCAACAACGCCTTCCATCAGCCTCTTCCACAGTGAGCTCATCCTTCTGAGTCTTGTGAGGTAGTAGCAGTTCCCAGTCGACTTCCCATTGTCCATTTCCCCGGGAAAGTATTTGCGTTCCCAGACACTTCCGCCCAAATGCACAGAAGGTCTGGTGGAACAGCATGGCTGCCTCTCTAACTAATACTATTTTGGTCACCTTTGGTGAGGGACAGGGTGGATGATGTTATTGTTTGAATTTGGGCTTGCAAACGTTTGACTCCGGATTCTTTAGAAACCCTTTTAAGCATTGACAGATGTGTTCAAAACCAGCCAGTAGGGGGCAAGAGTTAAGTACTATTAGTGCCAAACGTAACTATCTTCCCACGTAACAAGTCAGAGGAGGTAATCGGTCTGGGACATCTCTCTAACACAACATCGCCTCCTTTCTCCTCCCTGACCAGGCAGGTGTTGTAGACTGGCCGTTAATGTGAGGAGACTGGAGGAGACAGAGCCAGTGTTGAGCGCAGAGGGAGGCTATAAACCATCCAGGACAACTTTGCGGTAACTCGCCGCCCTGAATGTGGGAGGCAGCTCCTACTGTGATGCTCCGTCAAAGGCTTTTTGAAGTCCAGTATATAATGTCCAGTCCACACATCTAAAACAGTACAGGACAGTATAGTACACTCAACTAGAACTAGACTGGATATGTATCTAGAACCACACGGGACACTGCAGTATAGTACACCCATTTAGAACAGCACAAAACACATCTAGAACCACATGGGACACTGCAGTATAGGACACCCATTTAGAACGGCACAGAACACATCTAGAACCACACGGGACAATGCAGTGTAAAACAATGAATCCACCGACTGACACTTCTTTGTGTATCTTTACTTCCAAAGTTGACATTTGTGTCCCCACAGGACCGTCTAGTCCCACTGTTATCTAGTCGCACTGTCATCAAGTCCCACTGTCATCTAGTCCCTCCGTTATCTAGTCCCACTGTCATCTAGTCCAGCTGTCATCTAGTCCAGCTGTCATCTAGTCCATCTGTTATCTAGTCCCACTGTCATCTAGTCCCTCACTCTCCACTGCATTTCAACCGATATCTGACCCCGAAGCAGAGAAACCTGCATCACATGTTGGGGCCCAGGACGGTCGCATTTAGCACAGCTGGTTTGGGGTCAGAGGTCAATAGAACAGCCTGTCGGTGAACGCTGATCCTCTTGTTCGCCATCTGTTCCATGACATCCAACTTAGAGCAGAATGAGCACCTGCCCCAGCCTTCAGCGTCTCCTCTGTGGTCACCAGGGTGATTCACGCCCACTCAGTGTCTGGAGAACCATTCACCAACCAACCCTCTGTGGCGCAAATCAAGCCCTATATTCATCATGGCATGCCACTTTTTACCAGGGCCCCAAGTACACTATAAAGGGAAAAGTGTGCAATTTAGGTTACCTCCACGAAATGGCAACAGCCTGGACTTAACGGCAAGCAAGTGAAATTCAGGACTTATCCAGTGGGGAGGAGCCTTGCTTAATTGGGCTTTGAAAATATGTTGTTGGTGAGGGTGTTCTGGGTAATATAAAGCCGGAGCTGGTCGTGTGTCTGTCTTTGGATTGGCAAAGGCCCCTATGGGGTGGTATCCAAACCTCCCAGACAATAGCTTTACCCAAGATTCAACATCTTCACAGAATCAAGGAGACCAGCTGAGAGCAACCCCGACATAAGTCTCGTTTCAACCGCAAGGGAATAATCTCACCCACATGCCTGACTTTAACGGCATTCCAGAACATTGTATAGTAAAAAAAAATTCAAAGACAGACACACACACACACACACACACACACACACTGTCTACAGTTAGCACCAGAATACACATGGGAAGTACAATATACACATGGGAAGTACAATATACACATGGGAAATACAAAATGCATTTGGGATCTAGATGTTCACTCACCCCAGAGCAACTTGGCCTACAAGCCTTACAAGGTCCTTAGAACCTGCTTTCTGATGAAAGGAAAGACTTTCGCACAAATGCCTGGCTTTGTCAACATTCCAAGCCACCGTACAGACTGAAGTCTCAAAGACAGACAGACACACCACAACATGTCAAAGGCATTAACGAATTATCTCATTGGATGGGTGGTATTAATGCCAGTGATGCATTTTCTCCCTGGATAAGCACATAGCATGTTCCCATTGAATGCCACTGTTGTCCTAGGATCTTTTTCATAGTTTGAATACTGGGCTTTTCAGCAGAATGTCCTTCAAAACTGTAATTTTGGTTGTGGTTTATAACGTCACAAATTCTCAACAGAACAGATTCTCTTTTAGCCATGTATGAAAGGCTCACGTGGCCATCAGACCAATGTTGGAGACAGAAGTATTGTTTTCCAAACTTGCATAAAAATGTAAACTGTTTAAAAATAGCATTATTATCCACAAAAGAAACACTGTAATGCCTGCAATTCGACTTCAGTCTCACAAGCTGAAAAGAAATCAAGAAACACTAGTTTGTGAATATATTCAGTATCGTCTCAAACTTATTTATCTTTCTGAACTGTAAGGGCACCACTCCAACCACCTTTTTTTTAAATAACGAAACCAAGACAACCCAGAAGTTGTCATTTCCAGAAAAGCCCGTTTGGCAGAACATAGCGTATGTAACATATTGGGTTGCTTTTCTGGAGATCTACTGTGCTGTAGATTTTCTCCCCAACCCTATTCTGGCACATCTGATTCTAATAATGATCTGAATGTAAAGATAAATAAGGTTTGTCTCAACTGCAGAGAAATCTTAAAGGACTGTAGATCTCCAAGAGCAGGGTCTGGGGAGCCCGGATTTAGCGCTACATTATCCTGTGTTAACAAAGTCAGGCCCAATCAATGTAAACAATGCCAGCTAAATAAAAACATGTTATTCGGCTGAGGGTGGAGCATGCAAACAGATGCAACTGGTGAAATGCATTTATTTCCTTACGTCATAATATGGCATTAGGAAATTTACCCGGGCAACAAATCAGTGCAAATGTACATCTTTCAAAAACGCTGGCAAAGTCCTTTTGCGAACAGATATTAATGCACTGAATTGTTTTGTGGTTGGGAAGACCGGCAGAATGTCAACCCAGTTCCATCTCACTCCAAAGACGTCCAGAGTTTTCTATGTGTTTTGTAGATTTGCATTTGGATGTGAATGTGTCGCTCCTGTGTGTTTTGTAGATGTGCATCTAGATGTGAATGTGTCGCTCCTCTGTGTTTTGTAGATGTGCATCTAGATGTGAATGTGTGGCTCCTCTATGTGTTTTGTTGATGTGCATCTAGATGTGAATGTGTGGCTCTGTGTGTTTTGTAGATGTGCATCTAGAAGTGAATGTGTGGCTCCTCTATGTGTTTTGTAGATGTGCATCTAGATATGAATGTGTGGCTCCTCTGTGTGTTTTGTAGATGTGCATCTAGATGTGAATGTGTGGCTCTGTGTGTTTTGTAGATGTGCATCTAGAAGTGAATGTGTGGCTCCTCTATGTGTTTTGTAGATGTGCATCTAGGTGTGAATGTGTGGCTCCTCTGTGTGTTTTGTAGATGTGCATGTTGCTTGACGCCCTGGAAGCTTGCTCCTCAGTCAAGGTAACCCTGGAGACCCAACCGAGGAGGAATCCTCCGTCATTCTGTCGTTTATCTAGCTTGGTTTCTACTCAGTTTCTGCTCTCCGCTGCTCTCCTAATGGACTTTACTTAACAATAACATTAATAGAATTGGCTCGGGCTGATCAGGGGACCAAGCTATGGCTTCGGGTCCTCTCTTGTATCTACGTGAATGTGACAGTCTTTTTCCCACTTGTCTGTTTGGATCCATCATCTGGTTCCTGGGGTTCTGCCAAACAGACTGAGGTAATTGCTTCCATCCCTCTTGAGCAGACTTGGTGACCAGCAACATGGCAATTATTCTATACTGATCCCCCAAGTGAGGTTTCCCTTTGCTGTTCTGTGTGTGTGTGTGTGTCTCTCTTCAACTTGCTCACACACAAACACACCCTCGTTTTCACTCTCTCTGGCTCCCCCTAAACCCTTTCTCTCCCCTTGACTCTTAAATATACCCCTGTGATGTTCCTGTCAATCCGATACATACACTCCAGTAACCCACCAATAACTGTTTAGGTGTTGAAACTTGTTACTGCCTGATGGCGTCAACATGCTGGACTCTTTACAGCCATTCCTGACATCTAATAAACTGCTCTTCCTTCCGCCTAATTTAAATTGACTGCACTGGACCATTTAGCTTCAGTAATAATGGAAAGACAGTTTCCCCACAAAGGCAGTGTTCCAGAGTAGTGATGTTTCACTGGTATGGTAGCTTGTTTGTTACAATATCTTTGTGACAAACACAATTGATTGTTTTTAAATATATGTGTATACTTAGTCTAGCATATGTATGCTTATGGATATTTGTATTGGGGATATTTACGTACTTCCGACTGGAAAGTTTTAATTTGGTTTATACCACTAGAGGTAGCTCATGAGTATTACGGACAGAGTGGGACAGATGGCGTGAAATTCCCCTTCCAAACAGGAAAGATCTCTTGATAACAAACGTATGTCTTTTCTGTAGTCTTTTGAGAAAACCTATTATATAAATACTATTTGTGCATAATCATAATTAAAGTTGGATAAGATTTTTGAAATTTTGAAAATTAAACAAATGGTACTTTAAATGAAAGAGGAAGCCTCTCCTGACAAAGAAAACCCTAACTTCTCCCTGTAATATACAGGTCATCATCTGTTGACTTGGTCTTAAACCAGTTACATGTTTTCCATAAGAGCAAGGAAACCTTTTTTTCATTTGGCACTTTTGACTAATCCTTATCCATGAAATCCATTCAGCGAACCAACCAAATGAATGAGTCAGATAACAGACATGCTGCTGATATGCGGAGCTGGGAACAGAAAGCTATGGGTTACTGGGTCTACTGGGCGTTCGGGTGTCCTGTCCATGGATGTGTTTTTCTTTACACGGCAAAGGGGTAACAAATCTGGATGATTATACTTATCCATCACTTTCATTTTAGAAATGTAGACTAAATATGTCTCAGTTGGTAAAATAAGAAGTCGCCTTTACACCGTTTCCGTCTTAGAAATATAAGCTTAATATGTTTCAGTTGGTGGAACAAGATGTTCCTTCTCCACTGGTTCCATCCGAAAACGATAGCAAGTATGCTTGTGTTGTGGAATAAATTGTTCAAATCAGCTTGGATGATTCCGAAGGCCTTGGTTGATCTCTGTATTTAGGATTATTGGATACTTTGCGCCCTCTGCTGAAATTTCGTCAGTCGCTGTTTTACCTTGAAAGCATGCAAGACAATTTACGACTGACATTCATGGTCAATAAATCTATAAAGCAGCAGCACTGCTACATGTTACATTCAAATATTTTAATAGTTGCCCTTATCGAGAGAGATGTAGCCCACAGAAGGGAGTGCGTTTATATTTACAATGCTATTTTAATTTGACCACATAATCTTCGTATGTTATAAAAAAAATTTACTTGCCACGTTAGCATCTAACTGTTTTAAAATCTTTGAAAACAGGTCGAATTCGGTGTTGTTGTTACCAAGAAATACCTTATTCAGTTGGTCAAAGGCTTGTTACGTTTACTAATTAAATCCCGCATGGCGGTTCATGTTAAAACTGGTCGTAAAACGTCAGAGGGAGCAGATTAGGAAGGACTGATATAGTGGCAGTTTTTCCCAATTTCCAGATTCCGGTTGGTCACGTTTATTCTGTTTGATGAACACGAACTGATCTAGCAGAATGTGTCCAATATAAACTGTTTTGACGAAAATGTTTGCCACTTCAACGTTTAGTGAAATAAAATGAACACACCCTTGCTGATCCATGCGGGGCGTCGTTATGGCAACCTTTTCAAACCGTTCAACCAAAGAGAGGGGCAGAGATTTACCAAAGCGTTTAGTCGATTTTGCTACCAACTACATTTATTGTACAGATGTCTAACGTACATTTCACCGAAACACCTTGTATGGCATAATACTTTAAAATGCTATAGAGTAGTTTTTACAAAAGTACCGTAAAAAAGTCAAAGGTCCGGGAGGTTTGCTGCCAGGTAAGAGCCAACCAACTATGGGTCACGCACTACACAGTAGCGTTGGCTAACGCGTACGTTTACCCAGCTAACGACAATTTCCGCGGTCAAAAAGTTGTTTACTAAACTTGACTTAGTTACTTGTCGAAATTTTCTACGTTTTGAAATGTTTCCATGGACATTGTATAGTATTTGCATTCGTGGATTTGGCCTATACTATTGGTAACAAGTTGCTAATTAAGCTGTGAAGTTGGCTTGTTTAGGCAAAAATTGTTATAGCAACTGATTAAACCGTGTACCAGTGGCGTTGGCAGAAATTGTTTGGCTGGGCATGAGTTTAAGTCTTTGGGCCCGAAAACTAAATACAGCAAAACTACCAGACCTATTTATTTTAAATGTGACCAAAAAAAAAAATCCCCTAAAAAAAAAGGGAATTTATGCAGAGGTCATAGGGCAGTGCAGCAACAGCTTAATACGACGGCTGACAACACACAGCCTTTCCGAGTACGACCATGAACAAAGACATAAGAAACAAATTATCAACATTTACAAATTACTTATAGGCCACATATTCTGAGAGGAAACTATGAATCGACAGAGAACGAGATTACAGAAACCAAAATAAGTGCATTATAAAGGGCAGAAATTATACTGTACGGATAATTGACGTATCGCTCCGACTGCCTAAACACATTGAATCAAAATATCGAATCCGATGTAACCAATTTGATTAGATATACCTCTTACTGCGATTATCATAATTTCAGATTTGTTAGAAAACAATACAAACAACAAATCAATTTTTTTTGTAAAAAAAAGTGTTTAGCCAATCGTATTGTGTGGGCCAGTACTCAATCTGACAGGGCACAGGCCCATCCTTCGCTTCGCCTCTGCGGGGTACAGCAACGTTAATGTGGCCTGAACACATCAATCAGCACAGCAAGGAAACCCGTTATCAGATAACAGGTTTTACGTTTAGTCAGAGGGGCTCTCCTAAATGTATCCATTATAAGTCATATTTGATTAAACGCATCAGTCATCTATTGAAACAAATTTCATTTTGGACATTAATTCCAATACGGTTGGTTACCAAACGTTTCGTCAGTTTGTATGGACATGCAGTTACGTCCCCCCTACAAAAGCCATTCGACTTTATGACGTGACACACCTTTGAAAGAGCACCAGATGATGGCAGTATATAACTGCGCATGTAATTTATATAGAGAGATATAGATACCTTCAGTTTTATACAGGACACTCACCAGAATCCCACTACATTCTATTGACATTATGTTTAAATCCACCTGCACAAAGGGCTTGTTAACAAGCGTTATCGGGACGACATATCATTTGAAATACATTTCAATATTATTTATATTCACATTTGCAACAGATACATATTTGACTGAAAAAGCTTGGAAACATGTGCCAGAAATGCGCTTACAATGGCAACATATGATTTCCACAAAAAACAATAATATGTGAATTTTTTACAACATCAGTAATCTGTGTAAATATTTGCAACATCGGTAATCTGTGTACATATTTACAACATCGGTAATCTGTGTACATATTTAGAACATCGGCAATCTGTGTACATATTTTACAACATCGGTAATCTGTGTACATATTTTACAACATCGGTAATCTGTGTACATATTTTACAACATCGGTAATCTGTATACATATTTTACAACATCGGTAATCTGTGTACATATTTTACAACATCGGTAATCTGTGTACATATTTTACAACATCGGTAATCTGTGTACATATTTTGCAACATCGGTAATCTGTGTACATATTTTACAACATCGGTAATCTTAGTAGTAGTTGCAGAACAATCATGAAAATGCTGACTGAGATTGTGTACGTGTGTGACAGGTCCACTATGAGCCAGGCTGGAGAGCAGACGGCTCCTCCCTCGGCAGGAGGTGTGGAGGAGGAGCAAACCCAGGAGGAGACTTATCCTCTTTTAGCCCTGGCTCCAGATGCCTCCCTGCAGGAGGAGAGTTTGTCCCAGGGCCCCATTAAGGACTCCGCATGCCCAGCCTTTCAGTGCTTGGATGAGGTAAAGCTAAATATGACCTTTTATATTACTGCAAGATAGTTGAGCAACATCTCTACCTGTGGAAATACATGGAAGGTTGCTGGGAGGAGGCAATATCTAACGGTGTTCATTGTAACCAATGATAGGGAGCATATGTGAGAACACCACCCTGTCAGGGTTGGACAAAACAAGCGGAAGCAACGTTTTTCTGGTTACGCGGATGCAACTTTTTAATGACATATTTACACTTTCTTCACATTTACGAGGTTTGTTGAACAGGGCAGAAGAACCCCCACCCCCACCAACAAAATGCATTTTATTCAAGTCAGTTCTGTGTTGGATCTGGTTCCAGACTTTTCTGTGAACACCTGCTAAGTTTGGATAGAACAACAGGCATAGCATGTTGTTGATCTTAAAGTTGCCTAAATGTCAGCTGTGCTCATATATAGCAGTACACTGTTAACAACGTAACCATTACAAAACACATATTTGATTCAATAAGCTTCATGTAATTCGACAAACCCTAATTTACCTCTTTACAAAAAAAATCTGCCTCTCCGCTTATCGCGCTCTGGCAGATATTGAGTAAATCTTCTCACTTCGTCATGTCCTCTCTGGTTATGCATTCCCTCTGCCATACTACCAAACCAAGCCGAGCTGAGCTGTGCTTGGCTGACCTGGTTTAGCGTCCGCTAATCTCTCGTGAACAGATGTACGTAATCTAAACGGTACCCGGGAATCGTTCACAATACAGTGGGATTTGTTAGATACTTGGTAGCAGTAGTTTGGATTTAGGACAAAACAGGTGTTCACCCATAGACCTGCCAATCAATTCCAGATAGAGTTCCTTGTTCTGATTCAATCTCATCTCTTAACAGGTACAGACCTGGAATGTTTTCTGACCAATTACATAAGACCAAACATAGACTAGACATCCTCCAGTAACTGAAACTCAGGCCAGCATGACAACACACAGTTCAATGCTGTAGACTGTAGAAGAATGCAAGCGTCTGGCTATTTTTGTACGTTAATACATGGGTAGTCGTTTGATTTGCCAATGTTATTTTTGCACAAATTATGAAAGCTTCTAAGTTCAACAGTTGACGCTTGAAAATGTATGATATTATAGCTCTGTATGAGTGGTGAAAATTAGATTAAAAAGCACTCAGTACTCAGTGCAAATCTGTAAAAACTTTATTAACCTTTTTATATAAAAAGTAAATGCCTTTTTTTTCTAACAGAACAATAAAAAAGCTCTTATATGTACATACATAAAGATCTAAATGTACACACTATGCATTTTTATAGGAGTTCAAGCTAAATAATGGTAATTCAAATACGCCTTAAACCATTTCATCCCATTCAAAATCCTCTCTATTATATCTATGGTCTCATACTATAGCAATGCTTCTTTATTTTAAATACAAGATACATTCTCTCTATCAGTGTATAACATGATCATTCCGTTCATATATTAGTCATATAAAAGCTTATCAGGCTTCCAAAAATAAATACTGTACATATACTCCAATAATGAATGCCATTTTGTTTCCATCCATGCTGAGGACAATGAAGCAATGTTATCACAGACCGCTAGCTGGCAGTATTATACAGAAGCGGTTCTGGAAATACAGTTGTGGTCTGAAAACAACTGCAGTGCGGTCGACCTCATCAACACAGTTACTCTGCACAAAGCACACAGTGGCTACATCTACCTTGTGGCTGTTGTTAGTTCTGTAGCAGTGTTATGTTGGTTGATAAGCAGACCGGTTTGACCGTGACTAGGATTTCACACGTATGTCTTCAGCTGAGGTTTTCTCAAACCTTGTTAAAGCGGTGGAACGGACAATGTTGGCGGCTGCGTTGCGGTTTTATCACTGGAAATTCAACCTTGTACTGCGTCTGAACAGCGTGTGGGTGAAGTGTACAGTGGGGAAGAGGACAGGACAAAGGAGCAGAAAGTTCACAATTGAAAACATTTTTTTTAATCTATCCGGTGTGTCTTTTCTCAAGTCCCTTTTTTCCGCCCTGCTTTCCTTCCTTTACGGGGCGTAGTTCTTTGGCCGTATCATCATTTTGACCGTCTTGAAGGCCTGCCTGTAGTTGGTGGGGTAGGCTTCAGTGGTCATGTTGTGCCATGTGCCCCAGAAGATCCCGTTCCTCACTCCTTTGTATCTCTTGTGGTAGTACTTCCCGTTGAGATTGGCCGACATGCAGGCGTCAAACCACCACCCGGAGCTGTAGTACGCCCCGCAGTTCCCCGACGGGTACAGGTCGTTATCCCGGTCGGGCGTGGTGAAGAACTTCTGGTCGTGGTTGAAGTTCTTGTTGAAGTGCAGGGCGTTTCCCGCGGTTCCGCTGTAACCGCTAATGGACAGGCGGTACCTCAAGTACTCGTTGGCCACGTAAAACTGGTCGAACTTGGCGTACTCTCGGACGCCCTCGAAGTCCTCCAGTTCGATGCGCAGGACCATGTCTTTGGCTTTTGTCAGTAGGTGGATTCGGTCGTTGCCCAACCAGAACTCACCCCTCAGGTTGCCGAAGCCTCTCTACAAGGACAGACAGAAAGAGAGAGCCGGAGAAACCAACAGTGACCCAGAGGCAAAAAGAGAAAACGAGAGGTCAGACAAGTCAGTGTGACTGTTGGCCTCCCAAAAGAGACCCTACTTCTAATGGGCCCTGATCTACATTAGTGTACTGCATAGGGATTAGGCTGCCATTTAGACGTTTAACGGTCTGTCAAATCGTTTCAAAGGTGCGGGACTGAGACGGAGCTATTTACCTTATACTCAGCCCAGGAGCGGTTGAAGCTGACGGTTCCGTTGAGGCGCTGCTGGACCATGGTCCAGCCGCCTCCATAGGACTCCATGTCGCAGTACACCTCAAACGTGCCGTTCCTGGGGTCCGGCGTGACCCGGTAAACCCCATTCTTCTTCTGCCCCAGCGTGTTGTAGTCGGAACAGTCCTTGGGTGCGATGATGACTGGGTAGGACAGAGATGGGGGGATGGGGGGATGGGGGGCGTGCAGGGAAGAAGAGAGGCAAAGCGTCAAATGAGTGAATAAAAAGGGTCCCCTGGAAGCACACGAGTTTCTTCAACGCCCAGTGGGCCACTGCATGGAATGTTACTGACTTTCAGCCCCAGAGCTGACCGCGCGAGTTGAAGCGCGGCCGTCAAACTGTTTTGGAAATAAAGGGACAGACTTGTCAAAACGTGGGAAAGTGTAAAATGGGATTAGCCAAGCGAGCTGGAGAGTCTGCCTGCCCCCACTCTGTGTTTGGGACGCTAACCCATCCTGACACCCACTTTTGGAGCGTCGAGCCCCCTGGGCTTTTGATAGAAACTGCAGGTTCTTGCTGAGGATAGAAGCCAAAACAATAGATGTAGGAGAGGACAGAGCACAGGAATCAGTAAATTGTGCGTGTTTGCGTGTTCACGTGCGTGCGTATGTGTATACAGATATATTCGTATTTGTGGGAACCAAAAATCCCTACAGGGACAGTAAAAGTATTTAATGACTAGGACTCAGGTTTAGTGTAAACTTTGGGATTGGGATTAGAATTATATTTAGGAGTTAGGGTTTATGGTTTAAGTTTTAGGCCTTGCATAGCAGCAACTCCCGGTAGGCATTAGAGAGTCTAAGATCGGGGGGGGTATCCTCTGAAAATCTCTCTGAGCCATTGTGCATCTTAATACACAGTATGTTTAACTACAAAGTATTTGCCAGAACCTAAACATTCAGAGGAGAACATATTCAGCACCAGTAACCACAACTGAGTTTGCAGGCGGCCTACATACCAGAGACACTTGTCCACATCCAGCACTAACCTGACTATTGTAAATATATTATATATAATATTAGTATGATTTCTAATATTGGTGTAATATTGGTATTATTTCCCCACAGGGACAGCTAAACCTGAAATGTTTGTGTTCTTACTTGCAGGAGTGTGTGTTTGTGTGTCTGGCTGCGCAGCTCTTTGTGCTATATTTTAGATTGCAGGCACATATCTGTGACTGACACAAATGTCAATACACAGGCTCAGACATAGAGACACGCAGAAAGAGACATGACAGTCAGACAGACAGAGACACAGAGACAGTCGGTGAGAAAGACAGACAGACGTGGAATATTAGAGTTGATTGACAGCCAGGGAAAAGCTGCAGAATAATCAACAAAAGGCAATGTGTGTTTGTGTCCTGGTTTTACGTCTCTAAACGAAGAGCCTGTATTCCCAGCACATGACAGATAAACAGTTCCTCCAGTTTCCTTGACATTTCAACGTGTTTATAAAGTAAATGAGAGAAGGTGAAGAACCTTTACTCATTCAGGCAAACTGAGTGGACTCCTTGCATGTCTTCAAATGCCTTGAAATCCAATCAGAGGCTGAATACACACTGTTTATTTGATCTGTGAGCTGGGGCTAACTGATCGGTCGCGGAGCGTTGCACATCTCTGGATGATGTTGAGGGAAGTTTCCCGTATCAGATAGAAATGTGGCCAGCTAAGGGTTGAGAACCTGCTGAACACGATGTTGTCCTTTGATTCTGGAAGCCAACTGATCATCATTCCAATCAACTTTCCGGTCATTAGATATTATCTTATTGAAATAATAAATATATCCTGAGTTGTTTTTAGAGCCATACAGGAAACGTGACTGGATAATCCACAACCACCTTAGAAGTACTCCATAGGAGATGGCAGACTAACATGACCAATGCATTTACAGTCACTGGACTGTCAGAAGGTATAAACTGCCAGATTATTGCTATTGCTAGCCGTAATCACGGAGTTAGTTGTTCACACTGAAATGAGCACACATTAACGCTGTCTGTCCTGCATGCACTGGCTAGAGAAATCCCACTGCTGTCGCTAATAATTCATTTCAAAACCTCTCACATCTGCTTTTCAGATAAATCCTGTGGAAGAGCTTGTGAAATCATTGTCTTGTGCTGGAAGAATTGTTCACTATCAGTTTTGACGGATTGTACATAATGGGATTCCTACTGAAATACAGTATGTCCTGTGGCCCCTGGAATTACCTCTAGATGGAAATTCAACTTTGCTAGGCTTGGTTTGCATTTCATTTCCATGGTCGTGAATTTTATATTCAGATCTCCAAAATGACAAAGTCAAAATAGTGGCTTACAGTATGGAAATGTAAAGCACATTTACATAATCATCCATCTGAAATCTCCTAACATCTGAGAAGACACACCTTCCAAACAAATTAATGGTTTATACAATACAAGAGTGGCTTCAAATTGTAGCCTGTTACAGAGAGGGAGATGGAGAGAGAGAGGGAGAGCGCAGGGCATCCAACCTCCCCAAACTCCCTGCCTCACGCCAGAACCTCATTTCTATTTTAATTCGATTTGGTGGCGAGGTGAGGTCAGTGTTTTTGGAGGACCCCGGCCATTTGAACCGCATTTCATCACGTGTCGGCTGTTTGTCTGTAACTCATGTAACAAATGTGTTTCAAGTTAGTTGAAACTATCTCATTATGAGAAATACAAAGACACTGTTGTGTGTTCATTCTGCTGTAAGAAAAACCCTCAAAACATTAGAATATCCCACATTTTAAGTACCAGAATGGTCTTAATTTGAACATGTCCTTCTTTTCCTTATGAGACTGAGACCACAATGTATTCCTGCTCAGCAGGGCTTACGAACATTCAATACAGCACGCAATGGTGCTAAAGCCTGGCTTTATTATCGGTCTGGTTGGCCCAAGCTTAAAGGGAAACAATAGTTTAGTAATCTATGTCTTGGAGCAGAATAACAGGTCAGTAATAACAAGAGCTAGAGGGGCTTGTGTAAGAGAATAGATGGCCTATTTTATTTATACAGTTCTGGTCATTTAGCAACTTCATCCAGAGCTCTCTGCAGTAGTGAGTTCAGGCATTTTCCTACTTTCTCCTACTGGCCCTTGTGGGAATGCTATTAGTGACTAGGCTGTTGCAGTGTCGCTTTACTCACCTCAGAGAATGGAGACTTTGCGTTCTACAGACAGGCAGCGTTTAGTTGGTATACACACTAACTTAAGAACTCTGGTTAAATAGGAAGTTGCCTCAGGCTCGCTCCATTCACAGCTGCTGCGTTAAAGCGCCGTGTTTTTTTCTTTAACTTACACTGAGGAGAAGAGTTCTGGGCAGCACACTGGCTGGAACAGGTGCTGCTGAGCTTGTTGACCACCCCGGTGATGTTCTCCACCTTGCTGTCCACGATGGCCTCCACGTTCTTCATGTTGACCAGGCTAAGCGTCTCCAGGCGGCCGTGCAGGTTGGTGATCTGTTTCCGCGCATTACGCAGGCTGGTGGACATCCGCTCCATCTTCGCCTGCATGTCCTGCACGGAGTTAGAGTCACCGCTGGCTTTGCCGCCACTGGTCCCGCTGTCACGGGAGGTTCCGCCGTCTCCTTGTTCCTCCTTGCTGGCGGTGGACTGCGGCCCCTCCTGTCCCATCGCCGTCAGCACTGTGCTCCCAGCTGCCTCCCCGCTCTCCGTCTGAGGGCTCTGGTCAGCCTGCTGCCGACATTCCAGACAGTCCCTCTTCAGCCGGTTGACCGTCTCCTTCAGGCTTTGCAGCTCCTTCATGGTCTTCTCCAGCATCCTGAACTGCTTGGGCAGCTGGATGGTGAGCGGCGGCAGGGTGACCTGGTAGGGGCAGTCATCCTCTTCACCGCACTGACCGGAGGGCTTGATCCTCACCGGGCAGCCACCTGAGGCGGGCTTGTCCTGGACCTTGTCCCATATCTGGGCTCCGTCCGCGGGTCCCGCCGCCGAGCACCATTGGAACACCACCAGGAAAGTGGCGGCGGTGAAACCGCACAGCGGGGCCCGTCTCATGGTGCTGGTGGGTCAGTGTGCGTGTGTGAATTAGTGAGAGTGTGTTTGAGTGTTTTCCTCGGCTATGCAGATTGAGAGTGTGAGCTGAGAGCAGCCTGCATGAGAGTGTTGAGCGCAGGAGACTGCCTCTGCTTCAGATAGCTGTGTCATTAATATCAGGGCAGAGAGAGAGAGAGAGAGAGGCAGGGGAGGGGGGTGTAGAGGGAGGATGGGAGGGGCTGCTGGACTGTATTGCGTAATTCCACTCACTCAGCACAGTGAACATTTTCAGAGTTTGGGAGGGCTGGGCATAAGCAGACCTGAAGTTGGTTAGAAGTCAGACGATTTCACCGAAACAGAAAACTGAGTCATTGCTAATTATATCATTATTTTATTTAAATGAACACAAGGTCCAAAGGATTTTTTTCTTCAGCTTTTAACCCAACCCTTCCTGCTGTGGGCCTGTTTTATATCCCCGCTACCACCTGACACGCGTGCTCAGAAGAAGACCCGTCCGTGTGGTGGTTCCATCGTCGGCTCTGTGCTCGTTAGCGTAACAACCGTCCAACCTAATTGATTAATAATCTTTCGCCATATGACCAAATTCCAGTCTCCGGTGGGCACCGGGCAGAGCCCGCGTTCAGACGTATGGCGCCGTGGGCTTTGATGGGACTCCTGCGAACTGAGAATAGCTTTTCACAAGTTGAAGTTCACGCATACACACCTCAGGATCCATCTGTAGATCGTTCCATTCATGAACAGTCATCGTAAACATGAGAAAGTCGTTTACTATCTAGACCCACATCTACATTGTTTACTTGCTCTGGTTTTGGTCCAAAGGTGAGAGAGTGGAGCCATGAAAGATAAACCAATTAGCCAACATCCTGGAACGAGCCGAAACTACAGCGGCCATTGGCACTGTGTGGTAATGGTAGATCAAGGTCAGGCGTTTTGATCAGGGAATGTCCCTTTGAAAGGAAGTGGAAATAAAACCGTTGTGCTCTCTATCATTGTTACTGTATTTTCGTTATTGTTCCTGGGCAACGCATCTGACAAAGTTGTAATATTTTGAGGCAAAATAAAAGGCAGAGTTTGGCGCTCCACCACTATAAACAAGAATTATCTTGCTGCCATTGACTCATTGTTATGAATGTCAGACTCTGCATAACCGATATTGGTTTCCAGAGGATCTTTTCAAACCTCCACCCTTTTATGTGCTGCTCCCAGCCACTGAACGCCAAACTGTTGTCAATTTGTAACAAGGAAGTAGAAAACCATGGCCCTTATAATGTACCCATTCCACAGCTAGCCGAGCAGAACTGGCAGTTACATTATCAGGCCTGGACTTCCAATAGCCAGGTGGCTGTATGGCCAAATGGTCAGAATAGGGTCGTACTCAGTATACGGACATACTCAAGCATAAATCAGTATACGGTCGTACTCTGTATACACCAGTGCGCGGTCGTACTCTGTATACACCAGTGCGCGGTCGTACTCGGTATACACCAATGCACGGTCGTACTCTGTATACACCAATGCACGGTCGTACTCTGTATACACCAATGCGCGGTCATACTCTGTATACACCAATGCGCGGTCATACTCTGTATACACCAATGCGCGGTCGTACTCGGTATACACCAATGCGCGGTCGTACTCTATACACAAGTGCGCGGTCGTACTCGGTATACACAAGTGCGCGGGCGTACTCGGTATACACCAGTGCGCGGTCGTACTCGGTATACACCAGTGCGCGGTCGTACTCGGTATACACCAGTGCGCGGTCGTACTCGGTATACACCAGTGCGCGGTCGTACTCGGT
>JACXGJ010011494.1:0-19719 GCA_016801105.1 Esox niger | reverse complement strand
AACTCATTGCACCTGTTGTCCCGTTTAGCGCACCTGATCATCATTTAGTCATTCCCCTCAGTATATATGTTCCCTCTGCTCCCATTGTCTTTGTGTGTTATTGTTTCTACTCAGAACTATGTCAGACACATTAAAATATATAAACTTACCAACTCCGCAGTCCGCTCCATCTCTCCAGTCTTCCGCACGTCCTGACATAGTCGCAATTCCCAGATCATTCTTTGGCCTCTGAGAGAAATTGGCAATCACCATTTTAAATGAGGAAAAGTAAAATGGAAGGCAAATTCAGCAGCTAAGATCAATAGAAGTGGCCCCAGGGAAAGCTGTGCAGAGGACCTATTGCAAACACAAACAGCCATGTCCTTGATGAGTAAGCCTAAGTGTTCGGCAGCAATGGCCAGGCATTCAACTGTAGTGGAGGTGGGAAATGCTTTCATTTACCTGAATGCTCATAAGAGGTGACACCTTGACAATATCCATACATTTCTGGACGTAGTGTGCGATACGTACCCGACGGTTCTTGAAGGATATAACTTAAAAAAGGGGAGAAAACTGTCACAACCCATCAGCACAATAGCTTGTTTAACTCCTGTGTTGATAAACAAATATAAGTAAATCGCCACGATGTAATCCCAGCCTCATCCAATATAAGCCACATCCCTCAATTTTTATTGTTTTACTCTCGACAATGTTACTGAGGAAATGTGTTTTGAATGACCTCAATGGTTGAGAGGAAATAATCTTCAATGACTGATTTGTTGACTAGATTCGAATGTCTTTCCGTACCACCGTTGGACAGTGTTTATCATGCTCCCTGCTCTCAGTCGGTAGGAAAAGCCCGGAAAGTCCAGATCGTCTAACACCACCGTGTAGCATTCTCCGCCTGTGTCTCTCCGTGGCCTAATTAACCATGCCGAGATTCCACGCATTTAAAACTAAAGTGTGCTCTAATTTACACACTTGATAATAACGGCGATCAAGACACTAATTTGTGGCTTGTCAGCTTCTCGTGGTTTTTAATTACAGGGTTCACGGTGAGACTGCTAATATTACTGTAAGTTGGGGTGGAGATGTTTTAAACAGGTCGTCACGTTAAGTAACATGATAACAGAGATACTGGAGAAAACCTCACAGATCTCACAGACACCGGTAAATAAGGAACAAGCGTTTAACCTGAAATTGCACAAACCTCACATTTGGGTATTTAAACACATCTACATATTTGCATTGGAATTAGTATTCTGTAGCCTGGAGTATGGCACCTTTCTACTGGAACAGGATATTGATTAAACACTGCATCCAAAACTTTGTATGCTAACTCCCACATAAGAGTGAAGGTGTAGAGCCCAAGTATCTCAGGCCTGGTTCTTGGATCTGTACATCTATAGGAAGGGACAGCATATGCATTGCATGTGATGAGGGATGTGTAGACACAGAATGCATCATCTACACCGTCACCAGCTTGAGGACATGTGCTGTGTTTACATCAAAACACTCACTGTGGTGGTAAAAACTATGAAGAGGTCGTGAATTTGAATAAACACAGAACTTGGTACTTTGGTATCCTGTTAATGAAATGATCTGCTAAATGATCAAAGGGCACACAAATAAATTAAAAGTGTTGGTCAGGAAAGACAGGGACATTATATAAATTACATGTGTTGAAGAAATGTATTTCCATAATTTCCCCGCGAACAAATAAAGAGACCTGATTGTTTCTCACCATAATCAAGGTAAGAAGATATTATAGATGGTTTCGGAGAACAGCCTTTTTGGGTAATATACGATAAAAGAGAGTGAACCGTTGCAATTTCAAGATGATAACGATTCAATAATGTTTCCAGAAAATTGTGTGAGTTAGTGTATTGTTTTATTACTGTCTGTCAAAATCACATAGACTTCACATTCTTTGGTTTCAAATATGAGTAATTGGAATTCACACATACGGTATTCCTAGACAGATAGTGACAACACAAATTAATAGACCACCTCCACTCTACCACCACTGCGTTTAGTAAACCCCTTTAAAGACTAAAATGTTTGACAGTTTTCAAACACACCATAAGACTGTAATTGGTCTCTATTGTACTTAACATAACCCAATTAAGACGTCAAATCTTTCCGCCTTCCGCTGAATACCAATCTGAAAGTACTACACACCAAGAAATGCACCTCGGTTTGAAATAAATACTTTCAGCCTCCATGCCGGTTACATACTACAGCCAGAATCTTAGAGTAAGAGTGGCGATCTACGATCACGACCCCGTTCACCTGATCTCTGTCATTGTTATATGAAAGGCAAACTGAACCTGTATTTGCCTCCCTATTCTGAGGCGAATGGAACACTCACCCATAGCCGTGGGTAGGGGTGCCGCGAGTGTTGCAGACCCCACGACAAAGCCTCAGCACCCCACGAGATTCTGCCCACCATCGGTGCTCGAGGGTGGTTCGTTTGTCGGTTTTCCGAGTTGCTTGTGATTCCCGCCGACGGGCACGTGTCTTTCGTCCGTGCTAAAGTTTGGCTCTCGTCATTATGGTTGCCGTTTAAACGTTTCCAGAGAAAATTGGTGTCAGTTGCCAGGGTTACAGACCAAGTCTGACATGCTCTGACACTTTAAGAGCCCAGGTTCAGAGGTCAGGTTCAATTGCTCTTTATCGTCATTATCGTCACATCAGTGATTCAGTGTCCCTGTCATGTTGCCTATATTCAGGAAAGAAGATTCTCAAGGTGAAAAGTTAACATTGCCAGCGTCTTTATACTTTTAAGATATCAAGAATAAAGCAAAGAGCTTTAAAACCATTTCCTTCCACGCAATTTTCTTTAACCTGCTCGGATATGGACGGACGCTGGGACCTGTCAACTTCAACCATCAGAAGGTGCTTTGTTCACTACATCTGCTCAAGTGACCACGGATTCAGGCAAAGCCCTATCTACTGTACAACCTATATATAACCTATCAAATGCATTCCTAAAATCCAGGCCTTGACCTAATACCTTCCTTCCGATCAGCTGTTATGCAAGGGAGTGCACACTCAAGGACATAACAAAAATCGAATAAATCTTTATCCATAAGCGCATTTAAAATTACAATACAGTTGACGTTGCCAAATACAAATGGAGTGTCTAAAATAACAGCGTAATTATTGATCCATGCCAAAATCCATACCTTTTATAGGGACGTAAAACCGTTCCACACGTCTTATATGAAAGATCACCAGCCTAGTCTTTGGTTCTACAAGTAGGTGAAGTAAACAGGTCAGGACATTCGGAGCAGGGCTCTCTGGGTTCTATGGAACCAGCATATCTGTCAGAAAAAAAGGACGAGGACGAGCCGTGCATTCAGGGTTAATAGAAAAATCTTATTAACACAAAGTTAATAAGAACAAAATTAGACCAATTAAAGGGAAACGGTTAATAAAAAAATAGTTGTGACTTGTCAATTGTCACTTCTCACAGGACGTGTCCCAAATAGCATCCATTCCACATGTTTGTACCAGTGTCGTATTGGCACTACAAACACGACAGGGTGCCATTTGCGGTCGAGACGCTAGTTTCTCTACAGAGCGACTCATTTATTTTAGATTGTACCAGGTCTGCTCATCTGTACACACATTATGGTCATTGTGATGTTGATTGAAGTGGCTTCACACAGATAGAGCATGATGTCAGTCTGTTGAACACTGTAACCGACCTGGGCTCTTTGAAGGGCTTTTCAGGCACAAAGGGATTAGATACAACGAGTAATTTCTGGTGAACAGAATACATAAAGATTAACGGTGCCGTGTAGATTTGTCCTGATACAACAAGATGCATGAGATGAGTGTAGCATTAGTTCTGGTGCTTTGGACAAATGACCATATTGCCGTTATGATCATCTTTCAAATTTCAGACAGGGAGATGTGCAATTTGGCATGAATAGATATCCTCTCACAGAGACACCCTGGTCATTTGATCATCCAAAGCAAATGGTCAAGCTCTTCTGAAAACACTGCTCTCAAATCATTTGTCTTTCTAATGTTGTCTTCTAAACCAGTGAATAGTTAACAAAATTGAACTTTCAGGCCTGAAAGAGATTTCAGATAGGACAGAGAAAATCATAGTTTCAGGTGATTTAAACTGACAGGTACAGTCCGTGCATTTTCAAACTGGACTCACCAGGATCAAGAATCATTCATCTTTAACTCTGGGAGATTGTAACGGCTATAAACTGTGAACAGAGTAATATCCACATGGTTGTCAGCAAGGAATAAACTTATTTTAAACAATAACAAAGCCTTTGTCTGTCCTGATACAGAACGAAGACATAGAGACTGCTTCCCAAATGGCCCTCAATTCATCATGTCTCAACAGAAGCACTGTACATTCTTTATTCTTTATGTAATGTACTACAAAAGTGGGTCCAAAATAAGGTATAGGGAGCCGTTTCAAAGACTGCCTACCCGACCGGGAAGAAAGAAGGTACTGTATCAGTCTGTTTTGAAAATGCAGCAAAATCAATACAACTGTCACTGATACTGGGAAAAAACAACTCAAAAGGAAGAAAAGAATGTGAGAGAAATGTCAAATAAGGATGTAAATCTCCTTCATACAACCTGACAGAAGCACTGCTTCTCAGTCTCACTTACACAGTATTTGTCAGAAGTCCTGAGTAAGTCAGTGGTTTTCTACAACGGGATCAGTGAGATAGTTCTCACCCCTCAATGACAGCCACCAGGGATAGATGTCTTGCTGTCACAGGTAGCTCTCTTCACATTTTCCTTATAGCTTCTAACACAAGTCCCAATAGCTCATTGATGCAGCAATGTAAACTAGGGCTGTGTAACTATGCCAAGGTGACATCATGGTGTACAATCTGGATTATGTCACGGGAGTGGGTGTAGATCAGCTACAAATGCAGGGGAAAGCTGCACATTTGAAAATTGTTTGCAAGATCGGGAGGGAGAGTGAGAGAGGGGGAGAGAGAGAGATTGATAATTGTAGAATGACAGAGAGAGTGGAAAAGAAAAAGAGAGAATTCAGACAGTGAGACCCCCCCCCCCCCCCCCCCCACACACACACACACACACACACACACACACACACACACACACAAACACATAGAGAAACCCGCCAGTTCAGCTGTGTACTGTATAAACAGTGGTTCCAGTCTACTGCTCTTCAGATACATTCAGCCTGCTTGATATGCCTCTTGATTTACGTGCCTGTCACGGATGACATGCGCCAACCCCTGAGCGCTACGATCCAATATTCATATCTGTGTTGTGCACACTAGCGCACGTCCGCGCATCTGTCCTGACCATCTGCCTTTCTTTGAAACGTCGACTGCCCTCGCGTTCTTTTTTACGGTTGGCAAGGAACACACGGTGCACCGACGTAAACACCTATTGGAAATGAATAGATGTGTGGCTGTCAGTGTCGAAACCTTTGTTTGGAGATCTCCCAAGCCACAGTATAATAATGCAGACTACGTGAATTGATCACGGCGTGGTGCAGAGGAAAATGCACTGCACGTAATTACACATTAATATGAAAAATACCAAGCTACGCATGCGGTTTTTAATGACAGTAAAGGATCAATAGCGAAATCGTTGAAATAACGCACACAAGATTAAAAGAACGCTGTTGCTTCAGGTGTTAGAGGTGTTGGCTTTAGGGTGTGTAGCAAGTCTTCCACTTTGACAAACCCTTAAATGGCCTACAAATATATGCTACGATATGTGCAGTAGGCCATACGAATTGTATTCTTAGCACACCAGACTCATTTTACAGGACGTTACATGATAAAAGTAATTACAACAGGATTTAGTAGCTACACAACAAAGACGATGGCACGTTTCTGTTCACAAGCAATACTTTCAAAACTAGTTGTTGAAATCATTAAGCACTTACTGGTGTGCTTTTTAACTGGAACTACAAAACCCGATCAGATATCCATCTGGCCTGGTACGCCTACCATAGCTAAATGCTTCAGTCTAGTAACACGAGTTCACTTATTTACACTTCAGTAATTAGAAATTACAGCGTCAGATCTATCAGGCTGCATCTTTTATCAGCAAGATTAATTGTCTTGTCATAAGTGGATAATTTCACTGGCTAAGGGGGACAAAAGACAAGAAATAGAAAATTGAAAAGAGAAAGGAGGGAAAATAATTATAGTACAGTCGGCATGATTATTACAAAGTGTTTTAACCACTAGATTAAATTAATTACTTTAAAACATAGAAGAGGAATTTAGGAAGTTGACAAACGTCTATGCCTAGAAAACAAGAAAGTGTTTGTAAGATTACATAGCAATTATATGTCAAATTCACATAGCAGACATACAGTAGGTATTAGTCCCATGACAGAGAAACTGTAATTTTTTGCAAACATTGAATGTTACATTGTAAGCTAAAAAAGCTTAAATAAGAGTTGGTCTTTTTATTTTTTCCTCGATTTTCTTTGAACAGCCATTACAAACTTAAACGTTAAATTAAGCCACAATATAGTTTATTTTTAAGGCCAACTCAAAGTCAGTGTTTCTCTAACCCAAGTCCACGGATTAGCCAGTATTAAAAAGCGATAGCCAATCACTTTGTATATGCATCTGGTCTGGTAACTTGCACTAATAAAGTTATTTTGTTGAGAAGCAAAATTAAAGCAAATGATATAGAGTGGATTTTACTTGATTTTGAGGTATTAAAAAAAATCTGATATGTGTAATGGCTGATTAAGAGAACAAAAACAATAATTCGAGTTTGCCTAGGCCCACAGGCAGCTATGGGTTGGGTTTGAGGAAACATCGAACTGCTCTGGCTGTTGGAGGGGAGCATGCATACTGGCCCGATCGGGTTCATAAACAGTATTTGTTGTGTTGCACCGAATCATTTGACAGTGTCAGAGGTCATTTCACCTTTCCCTCTGTCAGGCATGTGAACAGCAGCTTGAGTTTACGCCTCCAGTGGTGACAGATTGTGAATGGTGTGCTGACTATTTTAATCACATTTCTCAGCAATAGTTCAAGTGTGTGTGTGTGTGTGTGTGTGTGTGTGTGTGTGTGTACATGCATTTAAATGTCTGCCACATTGACTGAATTGATCAAGGATGTTGTCTTGAATATACTGTGAATATATTTATATTTTGTTACTGGTAATTGTTTTCCTGGATATCAAGAGATACTCAAGAAGCAAGACCATGAGTTAAGTTTGGGGTGAAACTCATTGAATATATGTAAATATGGGAATGCCTGTTTCTTTTTTAATTGTTGGGGGAAACAAAGGAAGATGGCCATAGCATTTGGCGCCAGTCTTTTGTTTTCACACATATTGTAACAAAGAATCAACATTTTTGGTCAAGAGTATGTAAAGCCCCCTGTAACCATAAGACTCAGATTGTGATTCTGACGTGTTGTTGACCGACTCCCATGAAACCAAATAAACTGACATGACCAATTGCTATTTACATTTGTAGACTTCTGATTACTTAGAGGAATTTGTTGCGTTTCAACACTGTTTCAACAGGTCCTTACAAGGATAGTGAGATAAATGTGTGCGTGTAAGTGTGTGTGTGTGTGTGTGAGTGCATGTGTGTCTCTGAGAGAGGCTGTCCGTGTGTGATTAAGGATGGATAAAGAGGGAGAGAGAGAAAGAACAAAGAGTGGGTACATGTGTGATTAAGGGAGGATGGAGAGAGGAAAAGAGAGCGAGAGAGAGAGAGTTTGATTAATAGGACCATAACATTAACCCAAGGGGAATGTTGAGTGGTGAAGGCTCTCCATGATAAATAGCATGAAATATAGAATAGGTCGACAACAAACCCTCAACTCATCCTCAATCACCCAAATAGGATCTACATGTACACAATGCCTCGCCTCTTAACCACACAGAAAAAATAATAATATACATTTTATAAGGGACATATAAAACATATCTTATAAAGGCGATATAAAACATTTGCTAAATAATGTATATTACTTAGGCCTTTGGATAGTTATTGTATCGTGTACAATGTGTCTGCTACTGTTTGTAGAACTCCAAAGTGTGTTTGGAAAAATATTATTTTTCCAGTTTTCCAATGTTTGTTTCTTGTTTTACTTATGTATATTTAACACAGTGATGAGACCAACCGCATAAGGTGTCTTCTGTAAACCTGAGCAGCTCGAAAGCATCTCTGGAGGGGCGGTGGGGGTGCAGAGTGTGTAGAGGAGGGGTGAGAAAATGCATTATTGCATACATGTTTTGCTTGTGAAGGTGCTGGAGAATGTAGAGTATGGTTTTGGTGTCGTCCACAGATCTGCTCTGTAAACAAACTGTAGCGGTTGAAGGGAGCCCTCCAGCAGTTGGACTTAAACTTTCCTTCTTGGGGGCATCGAGAAATGTGTTTTACCTGGTAATTGTGGGGCTTTTGATGTTCTACAGTGAAACCGGTCGAGCTTGTTTGGCCGTGCTCGTTCCACAGAAAAAGTGCGTTGGGGGGGGGGCAGATTGTAGTTGGAGCCTGATACCGTTCAAGATGGAATAAATGTCACCACTGGTGTATTGCTTTTTCCACCTGGCTCAGTAGCTCTGTTTTACAGACACAGTTCTTGATTCAAACTTCTTCTTGGCCTCTCTGAAGACAGATTTATACCTGACCATGGGGCAGAGCAGAGAGTCCTACAGGCCACTGTCTTTTTACAGAGACTCCTCACCATTGAACTTAGGTTTGTCATTACTGTGTGACAGAATCAGTTCTGATTGAATCCAGAATCTTGTCACATACCTTGAAGTACGATGTGACCCTGTCAGAGTATTTGTGAATGTTAGCATCGTTGTCCTCGAGTACGTCCCAGTCGTGTCCAGCCTGCAGCGTCGAAACAGTCATTCATCGCCCCGTTGGCCTTGTCAGTCCACTGCTGAATCGTGTGTTTGACCGTCTTTAGGGCTTTTAAGTTTCTGTGTGTTCACATTGGAGGTTGGAGGATTGCATGGTCACAGTAAACCAGGGGGTCGTGAGTGGCCCTGTGACAGGGCAGGGCACATAGTCCCGAGTACTGTCCATGTCTGCTAGGGGCGTTTAACTAGAATCTTGTATATAGGCAGGCCTTGTTTCAGGCTTGTAACGTTATTCTCTATTCTCAATGTGAACGCCAGCCCATAATAAAAATTTTCCAAGTTTAGTACTATAGTTTTTCAGTGTATGTAAATACATTCCAGGTCGATGTTAAGCGACGGACCTGAAGGTTCTAGAGATGGTACTCACTGGCGCTCATAAGTGCCTTGAACAGCTCAGAGAGACAAGTCAAGGTAGTTGGTTTATGTCCCAAAGGACTTCCCATTCCCACTGGGCTCTGCTCACCAGTAATGCATTGTAATAGTAATGGTCTATTTTCATTACCATCAACAGTCTTGTTTCCAGGCCTGGACTGGGCAACACTGCTCTACACTGCCAGACATGCAACACGCACAACGGCTCTCACTCCTCGTTCTCTATTCCTTTGTCTTCCTCTCTCTTTCTCTCTTTTGCTATTTTTTCTATCCGGCACTCTTTATCTTCTCTTTTGCTCATTCTGTCTCTCACTTTCACTCTATCGCTGTTCTTTACCCACCTCTCGCTCTCTCACTCTTGCTCTCACCTTCTCTCTGGCGTGAATGCTTCTGACGTCTGGACATATTCATCCAAATGAAGGTGTAGGGAATGAGGGTATTTTGAGGCAAGATTTAAAGCACCTCTAACTACACGTAGGGGGATACAGAAGTCCGTAAAAAGGCTGTATCAACCTAATAAATCAGTCCGCACATCGGTTCCAGCATGGTCCTCACTAGAAAATAAATAAATAAATAGGCACCAAAAAGGTGCTAAATATATTAATGTATACAATAATTAATGTATGTCACTCTAGAACAGAGGGTTTGCTAAACTGCTGAAAAGGAACTGCTCTCGTTAACATTATTTAGCCTCAATAGTACATGGCGTCTGACTATTACTTCAGTCACTGTGTTGCCCCCTGTCTTCCCCCGTCCTCCAACCTGCCCTCTCAGCCACTACCCAGATGTTGATCCTCTGTCGACTTATTTTAATCTCCCCCTACAACTCACTCCTCGCCCAGTTCAACCTCATCCACTCTGCTCTCCTCCCTTGCCAAATCACATGACTCTAACCGTCCACTCTCCTGACTTCCTGCCTCACAGTTAAGTGACTCAGTGCGAGGCCACCGACCAACCCTTGGGCAGCTGCGAGAAAGTGGATGAAATCCAAACTTCCGAATGGCCTATCATCCGTTTGCTCCCTCTTAGCCACACCTCCTCGTCTCCTCCACCTCTGTCCGCTTCTGAAGCCACGTTCACTCATGTCAATCTTCTTCGTCTGACCCAGGGAAATGTGTTGACTCTGACCTTACCTAGCGCAGCCGGCTACCTGCACGTTCTACCAAACCAAGGCAGCTCAGTTGCAACGCAGCAGATGCAAGGACAGACAGGAGTTTAGGCTGGGCTGAAGGGAACTGCCGTCACCTAGGGATGGGACAGCAGAGACACCAGAGGAGACGGAATGAGGAGCTTGGGTAGTAGCGTTGTAGGGTTTGATCGTTGCCTGAAGGTGGGGGGGTTTCCCTGTAGGTATCGGAGCAGATTGAGTCACTGTGTGAGACTTGCCTATATTTAAAGGGACGATGACGAGCTGGGTACACACCGTTGTGTAGTTTTGGTTCGACGTATCTTTATCATATATTTTTTCCGTTGTCTGTAAATGTTCGTTTCCAGCAAGATATTTATAGAGGGAAGCCTCTCATTGGATTTCCTGTCACAGTGACATCCCATGATAAGTGATTCAATGACAGAAATACACTAGCGACAATGTGTTATGAGTGACCGCCATTGAAAAATGCTTGCAATATTTACAATGCTTAAGGGCAAAGTCATCGCCTCTCTCTCTCAACCTCCCCCTATCTCACTTCTCGCTCTAATTCAAGTCAGGAGAGGAGCAGGATAGCTGGGATCGATGAAATGGCTTCTCCCCCGGGTTCCCTGGCAACTGACTTGGTTCTGTGCTTTCCAGACAGACATTCAATCTCAATGGCACTTTACTAAAAGAACTCTCACTCTCTCCATACCTGCCTCTAGGAGCGTTGAATGTCCGGGGGCGTTATTGCACGCAGGTGTGGGTGGTCTCCAAGCGGGCCTCAGTCCCTCTGTAGGCCTCCACTTTCCTTTAGCTAACTGCTCAATGACATGTTCCTGAGTGATGGAACGGCAGCCAGTGGCAAGACGAGGTAAAGCCATACTGTTCTGGCCATCAACCTACACCAAACTTATACTCCGGGCAGGTAGTTGCAATCCCACGAAATGCTTTTATGTTCTCTGTATTAGTTTCCGTCTACAGATGGAATAGTGAATGGCCCGGCAGCTGACATAGTTGAGCTCACTAGTCCAATTTCACGTCTGCTGAAATATCCAACCGTCTCATCGGGAGGAAACCCTGAAACATTGGTAGATATCAGTGAGTGAGTAACATCACATCACATCATCACTCCTGGGGTATGTAGAGTGTCTAATTAACATATCAAAGATATGGTATGAACGTTTCTGATTCGAAAAACATGGTAGCCTATATAAAATATGCAAATAACTCATTTTAGACCCTGAAGCTTGGTTTGAACCACGGAGCACACACGCATCTCCACCCACAACAAAAACAAAATATAAATATGACTGTTAAGATAAAGTAATTTAATCCGTAACTTTTTGCCATCACTTATGGGCAATGCTCCTGGCACCTCATGCTATGCATTTCCAATGAACTGAACATTCACGCAGACACATGTGATATGATCGTGGTCTCCCCGCGGTGAGTCGGTGAGCAATATGGTTTAATGAGCTGCTCACAGAGAACACA
Organism: Esox niger; assembly: GCA_016801105.1. Taxonomy (NCBI): domain Eukaryota; kingdom Metazoa; phylum Chordata; class Actinopteri; order Esociformes; family Esocidae; genus Esox; species Esox niger. The sequence goes on along the minus strand of JACXGJ010011494.1, from coordinate 7,868 downwards.
TATGATGGAACACGCGGAGTCACAGAGCCAATGAATTCTCACACCCCTCTCTTGTATTCAAACTTCACGGAGAAGCTCAAGGTTGAATGGGACTAGCGTTGCCTAACCCACGCCGTTCTCAAGAATCAAGGGTGTAAGAGATAAGCCTGTACGCACCCCATGCTTTGGCCGCCATTAATTGATGATACAGCACTCCTTATGAACTATCCCATGATAACTGAATGTCACTTTTCACATTAAGATGGATAACAAAAATAATCCAAGCACTGTAAAGTTACACTAACTGTGGATATTAGCGATTGACAAACTATTAACAATTTCAACTCCTCTTTTGGTCCCAAACAAAACCAGTGCTGAAGAAACGTTCAGTGACAGAATGAGGTTCAGTGACAGAACTAACTTAGCACCTGTACTCTGCGTACACATTCAAAAGGAAGTAGGGCTGGCGGAGCTAGCAGTCACGCACAACACTGTATCTGGGAGTAAGGAAATCTGATTAGAGAGACGAGCATGTTGTGAACACACCCAAGAAAAGAGGCCATGGGGAGGGTAGGAACTTCAACTGAACAATGCCGCTTTCAGCACTGGGGATGCTCATCAATTATATAATCCTAGAGAGCCTCCAGGAAGTGGTGTGGGGTTTGGGGAATTGAAGATCATGGGCAAGCCAAAGTATAAGCCTTAGCATTATCATCAGGCAATCTGTATGAAAGAACCTGATTTGGAAATGCATTGTAAAGTACAGAATACTGGCGACATGCACCAACATCACGAAGGACACCACCCAAGGAATGGCGTGTTAGGTCGTTCATGGGGGGACATTCATCTGCTTTTGCTTCCTCCGTTGTGTGGATTGGCTAATGACTATGACAGTTAACAATAACCAAAACAATCCGAGAAGCCTGTCAGCACCTAGAGAAGTGGATCAGGGGTCGGTTAAAAAAATGGGGGAAAATGGGTTGGTGCTTTTTCGTGACTGGTTAGGAGCTGCCATCCCATAAGTGAGGGACGGAAAAAATCGTTTGGGTGGAGAAAAGGGGAGGGGAGCTTCAAATACAAGTGCATGGTGTGTTGAGAGGAGCTAGGTGACATTTTATAAGACCTAGTGGTAACCCATCCCCCCTCCCAGAATACAATGCTTCAATTTCTTTTTACCCGGAAAGTGTAACGTTCAGTGTCCAGATTCAGATCTAACTAAACATTACTTTTAAATGCTAAAGACGAGACAAATAATGAGGGGCACCCAGAAGATACCCAGTTTTGTGGGGCCAATAGATAGCAGACTTTCAAGGAAAAAACAGCACACAACCAAATACTGATTACATTTTGACAAAATTTTACTTGTTTGATGCACTGAAAGAAGGGGACATTTTTGTCATTTCTAAATAGTCAAACCAGTCTACACACAAATACTCTAAAACAAAAGCAGAGAATGTATACTTTAAACCCATTGTAATTGTTAGATGGTGAAATAAATAAATATTAATTTGTCGGTGAAAGAAAAAAGAAAGAAGGACGAATGTGTATCCGATCTTTCCACAGCATGTCCATTGTTCCGGCAGAAATCCTCGATATCACGGCTCCTGCAGCTGTAGAAAAAGGGCCCCAGATTTTCGAGCTGAGAAAGTGCCTGTTCTTTCCCCTCCAAAAGTTGCTGTAATGCATATTTCATGAACCCTCTGAATTAAAAGGCAATGATTAGATTTTTGATGACAGATAGTCCGAGCCAAGAATATCGCAAAGCTAAATGATGTAGCTTGTGGAGGACGGTTCTCCCAAGGGTTTCCCTTTCACATCAAAATGTGTAAAAACAGAATATATGAAGTCCTGTCAATGGTACAGGGAATCACTAGAAATCTGAGTTGTATTTTCAGCGCCCCACTTCATCTATCTCTTTGTCTCTACTTCTGCTTGTGTATATAATAGTATGGGTTAATGTATGCATTGTCCTGAATCCCATCCCCTGAACTTTTCGCCTGAACGTCCATGTTTCTACAGATCTGTTCATCTCAATCCAGGCTAAAGTGATCGGTTTTCCATTCAGAAAAGGATAAAGATAGAAAGAATTTAAGATTTGAGTTCCATGTCTGTTCTATGAAAGTCACAGTAAAAAGGTTTGCAGTATTCAAAAACAAAATATATACAGAGGGTGCAACCACTCCCTGAACTGAAGTGATGTGTATTTTTTCCAAAAGTATAAATGAACAAAGGCCTAAAACTAGGGTCTTTATTTTACTCAAAATCAATATCCCTTTCATTTGTACATATATACCACTTCACTGTATCAAAGACATTGTTTTTTGCATCAGTAGCGCAGTGGGAGATAATTCCCAGTAGAAAATGTTTGTTCTATCCACTAGTTGGTTCTGTCAGAAGGTCAATACAAAAAACAGAAGAGGAACGTGCACAGCAGTAATAAGAAAGGGCATGTTTTCAGATGTCTAAATAATCCAAATTAGTAAGGAGAGAGTAATGCTACTAAACATGTCATATCTGCAAAATTGATCTGGTAATAATCATTTCCCTGATTATATTTTAGTAGATCATTACATGTGACCGGATACTGAACTGTCCAGACACGATCAATACCATAATATGATATCAATTTGGGGAAGAAAGGTGGATGAGAGCGAAAGAGAGAGACAGAGAAACAGACAAGGAGAAGCAGAGAGACGGAAAGAGGAACAGACAGAGAAAAGCAGAGAGAGACAAAGGAACAGACAGAGAAAGAGAAGCAGAGAGAGAGAGACAGAGGAACAGACAGAGAGAGAGAAGCAGAGAGAGAGACAGAGGAACAGACAGGGAAAGAGAAGCAGAGAGAGACAGAGGAACAGACAGGGAAAGAGATGCAGAGAGAGAGAGACAGAGGAACAGACATGGAGAGAAGCAAAGAGACAGACAGAGGAACAGACAGGGAGAGAGATGCAGAGAGAGAGACAGAGGAACAGACAGGGAAAGAGATGCAGAGAGAGACAGAGGAACAGACAGGGAAAGAGATGCAGAGAGACAGACAGAGGAACAGACAGGGAAAGAGATGCAGAGAGAGACAGGGGAACAGACAGGGAAAGAGATGCAGAGAGACAGACAGAGGAACAGACAGAGAGAGAGACAGGGGAACAGACAGGGAAAGAGATGCAGAGAGAGACAGAGGAACAGACAACCTCCCTCTCATTCTCCTCTCTGTCCCCCACCTCCCCCCTCCCTGTCCCCTCCTCATCCTCTTCTCAATCTCCCAACCTCCCTCTCATTCTCCTCTCTGTCTCCTCTACTTCCTCGTCCTCCCCCCTGTCCCCCACTTTGCCCTGATCCTCCCCTGTTCCTTCTCGTCAATCTCCTCCCGCTTCTCTGTCATACTCGTTCAGGAAAATAAAACAATAAATGGGGTCCAGCACAAAATAATTCCTTCATTATTTATCCTAATCCGTCTGAAATACGTCCTTGTTTTCTGAAAGAAAATAAATCAGTGTTTTTACTGAACGTGCCAGTCAGTCAGAAAAAAATGATATTTGAATGCTATAATTATTTATAGCATTAATATTTATAGTGACTTTATGCCCTTTTGAGTTTGCATTTAACTTAACATTCAGGATCCCATCATTTGCTATTTCAAATGTTTTTATAACAGTATTGGAACAGCTCAACACAAGCATTGCAACTGGATATGTTTTTGTTCTTCTATGAATAAATGAAACAGAGGAAAATAGAACCGACAATCAAAAAGAAAACAGAAAACAAAGAAGATCCCTAGTTAACCCCCACCCCACACACACACACACACACACACACACACACACACACAAACACACACAGACACTTTACTTGAGGAGAGAGAATGTCAGTAACGTATTGTTGTAGGGGCTTGGATCATCTGTTAAGTCCCTCTGAACCTCCCAGAGTAATTAACAGCGGTCTCCAGGATGTCTGATAGGATTCTAGAGATTCCAGAACATCAGCCGTGAGGGGCTGACCATTAAGCCAAACCAGTGGACTAGGGTGCCCTCTGCAGTTTGACATTTGACATTTGTCAGCTTGACAATTGTCACACCAGGGAATGAAGGTGTACTTCACCATTGCACACCTACTTAATTCACCAATTGCAAATGCTTGCAAATACTAGTTGTGTCATAAATCTAGAATGAGAAAATTTGAATTTCACAGATATAATCTCTCTCTGCATTGGCCTGTCTATAAAATACCAGTTCCAGAATTCATAGCGAATATAGATACCTACTGCGTGTATATTTTCAGCAGGTGCCCGTTGGATTTTAAGATACTAACAGATTGACGCTCCTATAATTTGGAGAGCCAAAATACATGGAAATTATGGCTTTTAGCAAAATTTTACTAGAGACGTCATTATAGTCAACACGTCAGCCTTAATTTTCCTCACTGTGCTGTAGCCAATGTGAAAAAAAATCCCCTAATATCTTTCTGACCGCAAAAGATGGATTGGTTTCCCGAATGTCACACTTAATATACAGGTGAGTCGCTCAATACGTTCGCGACCTGAGTTGTGGTGACGAGGCTACAATGCAGCTACTCATGCATTGTTTTACGTTGAAGTGAGTGGTTTCTGCCTGAACACTACAGCTTTGTGTGTAGCTGAAATGGACCAGAGGTTGCCAGGAGTCTTTGTGTTTTGCCGTACAGTGAGAGGAGATGGTCTGTCACGCCTTCGCTTTGTTTGCACTTTTCCACCTTTTATTTACAGCAGCGAAGACAATCTGTCTGCCACAGCGTCCGGGAAACAAATGCTCCCCACTTCACACAATGATGTTTCTGCATTGCCTGGTTGTTTTTCTGTGTGCCTTCATGCGTTCATGCGAGTGGTGCATGCTTTCGTTCGCGTGTACGTCTTCCTGTCCTTGTGGGGACCAACAACCTGGCAAGCGCAATCAAGGATCATTTGACCTTGTGAGAACTTTTCATTGGTCCCTGCGGGAGCATTCTCGCCTTAATCAATAATAACACCGGCCGGGGTCATTGAGGGCACTGGCTGGTGTGAAGGTGGTGGATGACACCGCCCTTGGCCCCGGGTATGAACTCATCCGCATTACCACACCGCCGCCTCACAAGCCAATTCCCATATCAATTGGTGATGCAGTCTGTGAAGATACTCTCCCTGGTGCAGCTGTAGAGCTGCTTGAGCATCCGGAGACCCGTGCCCTATCTTTCCAGCCTCCTGAGGGGAAAGATGCCCTGAAGCGTTCTTTTCCCAACTGTCTGAGCGTGCGCGCAGCTAGTTTGTGGTTGTGTGGACACGGAGGGCCCTGAATCGCTCTGCATCAGCCTTGTCGGAGTGCAGGGAGGCGTTCTAAGCCCTCCCTGTTCTGTAATCCTCAATCAGCTCCTTTGTCTCACCGATGCTGTGGGAGAGATTGTTGTCCTGGCACCACGTCGGCCACTTACCCGGTAAAATAATGGGGTTTAAAAAAAACAACATCACAGCCGAGTCACCAAAAAGACTTTGACCGTACGTCAGTATTCTGGCAAGTGGAGGCATAGGAAGCACGTTTTCTGCCAAGAAACTCATCGAGTCCCCGGTTGAGTGAACGGGTCTTTCTGCCACTACCACTCAGTCCATTCTTGTCACGGGACATGGCGATTAACACATGTAGCTTCCCGCTGGCCTACTTCAAAACCTTGACCATTCAGAGGACTTGACTGGAGCCAGGTTCTTTATCTCATATTGGAGACATCCTTGTACTGCGAGCAATCCGCAGCAACCACAACCGTGGCATTCAGCAACCACAACCGTGGCATCCTGACAACACCGTTACAACCACCACAACTGTGGCATTCTGTCTCCTGACAACACCGTTACAACCACCACAACCATGGCATTCTGTCTCCTGACAACACTGTTACAACCACCACAACTGTGGCATTCTGTCTCCTGACAACACCGTTACAACCACCACAACTGTGGCATTCTGTCTCCTGACAACACCGTTACAACCACCACAACCGTGGCATTCTGTCTCCTGACATTCTGTCTCCTGACAACACCGTTACAACCACCCCAACCGTGGCATTCTGTCTCCTGACAGCACCGTGACAGCCACCACAACGTCGCAGCAACATTATTGGCTCCCAAACATTGATTGATCTAAATTCACTACACCTGAGCTTCATATGTGGGATTGAAAAAAAGCTCTGCCAGTTTTTATCCTTTTTCACTGTCACTAAGTGAGCAATACAGTTCTCTTCACAGTGCAACCCTCGAATGAGGAGGCTGCTTCAAAGGCGGCTTGATAAGGTGAGATAAATATATATCACCCTTAATATATATTCCAGGACATACGGTATATATATAGATATTGTCCCCGAAATACATTTACCCTCAGCCTAGTCTATAAGGGTTCATTTTAGTATAAGTGCTACAGCTGGGGTTAGGTTCAAGGTTTTTTGAGTTGGGATCAAGGATTAGGGAACATAGGCCTCTGAATGGGAATAACATGGAGGCCCCACAAACACGTTACAGTGTAAAATGGCTGTCAGTTCATGTGTGTCTGCGTACTTAGGTGGCAGGAGGAATCAACCGGCGAGGTACAGATACTGTATGACAGGCCTCGGTTGAGACATCAATTGTGATATGGAAAATTATAGATGTACTGAATGAATTTCCTGTTTTCCGGTTGCCAGCTTTAACACCGATACACACAGCCGTCAAGGAAGATAAATCTAATGCATTGGCACTTTGAGGTAAATATGCGTGCGTATGATTCCTTTATTTACCATGGTGGGAACACAATTGAATATCTAAATTCACAGAAGCACGCCAGGTTTATGCTATCGGGCACAAATATATGCACACAAGCGTATACAGGCTCGCGCACACATAAAAGCTCACGCAGACACGCACACTCTTTACCACGTGCCAGAACTCTTTACCACTGTGCGATAAGCAGCGAAGTCGGCCGTTGCAGGGACGGCGGAAGGTAGAGAGGTGTCTGAAGTGACAGTCTGGGCTTTGGTACCAACCCTCTGAGGTGTGACACATGCTCTTTCAGTTTCCAAAGCATTAGCGTAACACCTCAACAGCCAGAGGAGTTCCTCCACCATGACTCAGGCATTCACACTCCTCCACGTCTTGCTTTAGCCTTGAGACTTCCATTCTGTGTGTATGTGTGTGTGTGTGTGTGTGTGTTTATGATTGTGCGTTTCTCACAGTTCGCCAGTCCAGTCTACAGGGAAACTGGATGTGATGTCGGCGACGTGAACCTAAATGGCCCCTTATGTCCTATCCATGAGTGGTCCATCTCTTTGGACCAGAGCTCTATCGGGATTGGTGAGATTATGAACCATCTCATGAGCGTGTCCCAACAGGCACAGAGCACACGACGATCTGTCGTCGGGCCTGCTGTGAATTCGTTAAATTCCTGATACGGCCCTCAGAAAAGGAAATGGTGCCGCGAGAAAGTCCGCTGACGGGTGCGATCAGAGTAATTAAGGTGAAGCCTTCAGCAGGCCTCATTTGCATAAATTAGCACTTCTTCGATCATCGTCCATGAGATTTGTCCACACTCAGCGGAAGGAAGAAAAAAACTTTGCCTGCAGCATTTTGACAAGCCCTGAAATCAAAGGCCGCAGCGATTTCCAAACATCGATATTCCTTTAAAGGCTACATTTTCACCGCTGGCCGGGTCACAAATGTCCCAGATCCCTTGGCAAGGCGTTACATTTGACCCCAGTGGGCCCAGGTGAAAGTGCACTAACTAGGGAGGAGTGTGCTGTTTGGGATGCACCCCTCTGACAGCTCATTAGCATGCCAGCGTGGGCTTCTCCCACTCAGTCATACGTGGACGTGCTCATAGGGGTGTGTGTGTGTGTGTGTGTGTGTGTGTGTGTGTGTGTGTGTGTGTGTG